>PVIA01010288.1:0-52958 GCA_004024845.1 Tonatia bakeri | reverse complement strand
GGGGTGGGGCGGCGGGGAGGCCCAGCAGGTGGGAATTTCTCACCCTTCAGGAGGGAGAGAAGGAAGCCAGCAGCGAGCTTCCTCATGGCCCCAAAGGGTCCGCCCGCCTTGCCCGGACCAAAGCGGCTTCCAACGGGCTGGCAAGAGCCAGAGAGAGCCTTCGGACCGGACGGGCGGCCCACGTCACAGAGGCCGGGGCGGGGCCGCAGCAGCTGCCGCGTGGGCCTCGCGTGGCCCAGTCCAGCTCGATGGTAGTATCATTGACGCTGTTCTCTTCTTTCTTATTTTTAGGACAAAAACCAAGTATTTACTAAATATCTACTAGTTAGGGATGCTCGGCGTTTTCTTTCAGGTAACAGAGACACCTAAAATATCAGTGAATAAAAGAGACCCCTGAACAAAGGGATGATCATAAACATCTCCAGGAACATGAATAAGGGACCACGTTCTCCTTCATGTTCCTATAGATTTTATTTTCACTTTTATTGCAGCACTACCAACGTATTATTGCAATTATTTGTTTACACGTCTGTCTTTCGTTCCCGGACCGTGGGATTTGGGATGGCAGGGATGACAGACCTTACTGTGCTGACACGTGGCTGACCTTCAGGGAAGGGCAGCAGGATGAATGAATGAAGTGGGACAGGCTGTTGAGTTCTCATGTCTTAGAGAGAGTGTGCTTATCTTGGTCTTGGGGGAAACGAGGTTTTATATATTTCCTCAAATATCTTTTTAAAAAATTTGATTGAATTTATTGGGTTGACACTGGTTAATAAAATTACATAGGCTTCAAGTGTACAATTATATATCATCAGTATATTGTGCTGTGGGTTCACCTTTCCACCCCCATTCATCCACCCTCTTCCCTCTGCTACGCCCCCACCCAACTTCTCCTGTTGGGATCACATACTGTTGTCTATGAGTTTTTTTCTTAATCCCTTCATTTTTTTCATCATCCTTCTCCTTCCGACAGCTGTCAGTCTGTTCTCTGTTCTATGAGTCCGTCTCTATTTTGTTTGTTAGATTCCACATATAAGTGAAACCATACCGTACTTGTCTTTCTCCGACAGGCTTATTTCACTTAGCATAACACTCTCCAGGCCCATCCATGCTGTTTCAGAAGGCAATATTTCCTTCTTTTTTGGGGGGGCCCAGTAGTATTCCATTGTTTAAATGTACCGAAGCCTTTTTATCCACTCATCTACTGATGGGCACCTGGGCTGCTTCCAAATCTTGGCTATTGCAAATAACACTTCAATGAATATAGGAGTGCATATATTCTTTCAAATTAGTGTTTGATTTTTTTTTCAGATATATTCCAAGAAGTGGAATCGCTGGGTCATAAGGCAGTTCCATTTTTAATTTTTTGAGGAAAGTCCATACTGCTTTCCACAGTGGGTGCAGCAGTCTGCATTCCCACCAACAATGTACGGGGGTTCCTTTTTCTCCATAAACACTTGTTAGTTAATTTATTGAGGATAGCCATTCTGACAGGTATGAGGTGATATCTCGTGGTTTTAATTTTCATTTCTCTGATGATTAGTGACATTGAGTATCTTTTCATGTTTATTGGCCATCTGTATGTCCTTTTTGGAGAAGTGTCTATTCAGGTCCTTTGCCCATTTTTTAATTGGATTGGGGTATTTAGGGGTGTTGAGTTGCATAAGTCCTTTATAAATTTTGGATATTAACCCCTTATCAAATGTACCATTGACAAATATGTTCTCCTATTCAGTGAGTTGTCTTTTCATTCTGTTGATGGTTTCCTTCTCTGTGCAAAAAAGTTTTTACTTTGATGTAGTCCCATTTGTTTATTTTTTGTTTCCCTTGCCTGAGGAGGTATATCAGAAAAAAAATATTGCTACATGAAATGTCTGAGATTTTACTGGCTATGTTTTCTTCTAGGATTTGTATGGTTTTGAATTTTACATTTAAGTCTTTAATCCATTTTGAGTTTATTCTTCTGCATGGTGGTCAGTCTAGTTTGTTTATTTATTTATTTATTTATTTATTTATTTATTTTGTATGTATCTGTTCAATTTTCCCAACACCATTTACTGAATAGACTATCTTTACCCCATTGTATGTTCTTGCCTCCTTTGTCATATATTAATTGACCATAAAAGCATGGGTTTATTTCTGGGTTCTCCATTTTCTATTGGTCTATGTCTGTTTTTATGCCAGTGCTATGATTGTTAAGGCCTTGTAGTATAGTTTGATATCTGTTGCTGTTCAGGGTCTTTTTTGGGGCTCCATATAAATTTTTGGAATATTTTTTTAAAAGATTTTACTTATTTATTTTTAGAGAAAGGGAGGGAGAGAGAGAGAGAAACATCAATGTGCTGTTGCCTCTCATGCACCCCCTACTGGGGACCTGGCCCAAAACCCAGGCATGTACTCTGACTGGGAATTGAACCAGTGACCCTTTGGTTTGTAGTCTGGCACTCAATCCACTGAGCCACGCAAGCCAGGGCTGGAATATTTATTCTAGTTCTGTGAAATGTCACTGGTATCTTGATAGAAATTATATTGAACTTATAGATTACTTTGGGTAGTATGGTATTTTAATGTTAATTCCTCCTATCCATGAACACAGTATATGCTTCCACCTACTTGTATCTTCTTCAGTGTCTTATAATTTTCAAGTACAGGTCTTTTACATCTTCAGTTAAATTTATTCCCAGATTTTTTTTTAGGGGCGTGCAACTATAAATGGGTTTTCTTAGTTTCCCTAATAGTTCTTTATTCATGTATAAAAATACAACCTATTTCTGTATATTTATGCTGTATCCTGCTACTTTACTAAATTCACTTATCAGTTCTAGTAGTTTTGGTGGGATCTTTTGGGTTCTCTATATATAGACTCATGTCATCTGCAAGTACTTTTACTCACTTTCCAATTTGGATGTCTTTTACTTCTTCTGGTGTGATTGCTGTGGCTAGGACTTCCAGTACTATGTTGGATAAGGGTGGTGAAAGCAGACATCCTCATCTTGCTCCTGACCTTAAGGGAAACTTGTTTAGCTTTTGCCCATTGAGTATTATGTTGGCTATGGGTTTATCATGTTCCTCAGTTTTTTTTATCATAAATAGGTGCTGGAGTATCAAATGCTTTTTCTGCATCTTTTAATATGATCATGAGGTTGTTATCCTTCATTTTATGTGATGTATCATGTTAATTAATTTGCAGATATTGTACCAACTTTGAGTCCCCAAAATAAATCCCACTTGATCATGGTGTATTAATGTATTGCTGGATCCAGTTTGCTAATATTTTGTTGAGAATTTTTGCATCTATGTTCATCAGGGATATTGGCCTATGCTTTTCTTACTTTGTGGTGTCTTTATCTGGTTTAGGAATTAGGATATGCTGGCCTCATAAAACAAGCTTGGGAGTCCTGCCTCCTCTTGAATTTTCTGGAATAGTTTGAGAATTACAGGTGTTAGTTCTTTGAACGTTTGGTAAAATTCATCTGTGAAGCCACCCAGTCCATGACTTTTGTTGGAAGTTTTTGATTACTTTCGATGAAGTAGGTTGTGTGTCATTTTCTATGTGCATCACCTTATTTCTTTTCCAAGGGAATCCCATGCTGGATATTATTATTATCCCTATTCTGCAGATGAAGAAATTGGCTTTGAGAAACAAACTGCCCAATAGGTAGTGAGGCCTAGATGTGAGTATTGCCAGGATTCTGGGGCAGGGGACAGACATGGAATGTACAAAACAAAGTCAGGGCCTACCTAAGTAGGAACCGGAGAGGAATCTTCCAGGTAAGAAATGAGCCAAAAGGGGAAACAAGAGCAGGGGAGTTCAGGTATAAACACGGCTCAGTCTAGGGAAGAGGTTTCCCAGTGGGAGGTGAGCAAGACAATCCACAGGTGTAGGGGAAAAATATGTTTTTCTGGTTTGTGTTTAAAGTAAGAAATCAAGCTAATATTTACTATAATAGTACATGTATAAAACACAAATACATGTTTATTGGAAATTAAGTGGAAGATGTTTTATGGAGAAAAGATATATGATTTAAAGTTTTGCAAACCCTTGGTCTGAGGCACACCAACCCCACCAGCCAGCTTTGTCCTTCCCAAATTGAGAAGCTGGGGATTCTGGTGCACTTCGGGTCCCATGTCTTGTCTTACTTTTGACATGTCATCCTCCCACCTCTTATCGAACCCGAAGGATAGAAAACAATGCTGAGCACATGTACTAAAATGGTGACTATAAAAACACAGCAGGCCAACAGGTATAGCTTTTATTCACCTACCCAAGTTCTTTTACACGTAGCTTATCTGCGTTCCACCTTGACCTCACTCCCACTCACAAGGCCAGGACGAATCCTCTTGGCACAGAGGAAGGGGAGCCCCCTCCATGGAAAAAGCAGGAACAGAACAATGAAAGTTTATTACACCACAGCCCCACCACAGGGTGGAGGGAATTAGGAGGGTTGGGGGAGCGCCCCCATGCTACTGCCCCAGTCCTTAAATACAAAGCAAGGGGAATAAAGAGGACCATCCCTTGGAAATACAGCACCAACCTCAGCATGGAGGCAAAAGGACAGTGGGTAGGACCACTTCCTTCTGAAGGGGGTGGGCCAAATGAGAGCACTACCCTTAGTGGCTGCAGCACCCCTCCCTACGGGATTTGGGTGCAGCCTCAGCACCAGGAGTGGAGACAAGGCAGGAGAAGGGATGACAACACTGCACCATTCACTTCTCCCTGGAACCCCTGGCCCCAGCACCGGCTTTCCTCTCCGCACTAGCCCAGGTCAGGAGGTGTGGAAGAAACTGCGTTAGAATCCGAGGCCCTTATCTATTTCTTCTTCCGTTCTTGGGAGCAGCGTGGGCAAAACCTAAAAAGAAATAAACAACGCGATAGAGCAGACAAGAGAGAAAGTGAGTGAAAGGGAGAATGCCCTCTGCCATTCAGTGTAGGGGCCATCCGGCTCCTACCACAGCTCTCTCACTCACCATTTCCCCCGAGGCTTGGTTGTCAGCCCCACACAGGCAAAGTGGAACCACTCGATGGAACACTAGGAAAGATGGAGGAAGCAGAAGTCAGGCCAGGGTGGGGCAGAGGGAAGAAAAGAATCACCCCCACCCCCACCCAAGATTCCTTAGGAGTATTCTTTTATCCCATCCCTTAGGAGAATTCTTCAAGGCCCCAAGGCCAAACAACTCCAGTCCCCTTCCTCCTATTCTGAAGTCCCACTATTCAACCACTCCCCCCTCCCCACATCTCATTTCTACTTCATGTCCCCAGAACCTGCCATCCTTAGTTAAAATGGTTCTCACGTCAGGGTTGTCACAGCCGATCATTTCTCCATAGGAGACCTGGTGACAAAGGCAATAGGTGGGTTCGTTGGGATCCACAGGCATATCCAACACATCAGAGGGGTGGACACTGCCAAAGGTCACTGAGGGCATCCCATACTCAGGACTTCTGCATACCAAGAGGAAGAGAAAGTGTCATCTGCAGGAAAGGAAGCTAAAACTGGAGACTCTCGGAGGTGGCTGAAGATCTTGGTGGGGCAAATGACTTGGGGCTTCGCTTCTCTGTCCAGCAGGCACCAAAATGGTAAGGAGAGGAAATATGGCACAGAAGACAGAGAAAGTGGCAAGGGGCAGTGCAGAGTGGGAGTGGGGCCCTGGGAGAGAAGAGTGTCTCATCTGGCTAAGTGCTCCCCAATACACTCACTCACGTGCGCACGAGTTTTAACTTCTTCTGAGCAGCCTTGGGGGCTTCCTCATCTGAGTTTTTCCCTTTGGAACGAGCACGAGCAGCTTTTTTCTCCTTCTGAGCCCGGCCTTCTAGGAAAGAGGGGGAAAGCCAAAAGGCAGGGAGAAAGACAGGGTAAGTCCTCCTTCTTCCTCCTCTCTCCAACCTGGTGCCCCTCCCTCACAGCTGAAGAGCCGGCTTCTTCTCTTCGATTCCTTGACCCGCTTCTCACAGCCCTCCCCCCTCCTCACTCTTTTTGCCTTTGCTGGAAGAGCTGTCATAGTCACTTGACTCAATTTGTTTCTCCTTCAAATCAGCCTCAAAACGGGCCAGGTCTGTGTCCAGCCGCCGAATGTGTTTGTCCACCTGGGTGGGAAGGAAAAGCAAGAAGTACAAGGTTAGTGCCAGGAAACGAAGATTGGTTAAGTAAGATTCTATAGATCTCCCAGACCCAAAACAGATCCCAACACAGCTGAAGGAGGGGTCTAGGACCCTGAGGAATAGATGGGAGGTAGGTGGGGAGCCATGAACAGGGCCATACCATCTCATAGGTCTGCATGGCAAGCTGCACCTTGTCATCACCAAATTCCTTGCACTTGCCATAGGCTTCCTGGATCTGTTTGAGAAGGGCCAATTTTTCCTCGGAGCTCAGGTTGCGGGCGCTACTCATATACTCAGTGGCCAACTTGTCAATTTCAGCCTTCAGGTCTACAACAGAGAGAGGCCTGGTCACAATGGCCCCTGAGTGGCTAGGTGATACACGTTTCTTCCTCTTGTTGCTTGGACCTTTTCCATTGACCATGATAACCTCTGAACTAAAACGTACTGCATGTTCATAGGTATTGTGCCATGTACTCAAGTAATAGGACAGTATTTGTTTTAAAGTTTCCTTCAGGTGCTGAAAACATTGCTATCAGAGTTGCAACTTAAATGACTGAAACATAATGACAGATCCTTTGCACATTGCACTAATACAAAGTGTAATTTTGTGCTGTCTAAAGATGCTTCTTTGGAGGGCTTGCTGCTGCTTCTTGAATGATGAATTTTGTCTCAAAAGCCACCTGGTTTCTTGTGGCAAAAATATCCCACAGCAGCTCTGAGTGCTATAAATAAGGCTGGGTCCTCCGCTGCTGCTGGCTCTGCATCTATAACTCATCATTTAAAATGAGACAAAAAAAGTCTTCACCTTACTGCCCACCCTATTTTGCTCATCATCTGCAATTTGCTGGTAACTTCCAGCACTTTTTTCTGTTTGCTATCTTATGTAGTGCTCCAAACATTTTAATATTGGAAGGCTGGCAGTGTCCCAAGACACTCAGACTACAGATGTCTACTGCCTAGTATTCAGTAGGGATCATAAAACACATCGACAGAAAGAGACAGAAGCATGACTGTAACACAGTGCAGTGACAGGTGACAGGAAGGACTGCGCGCATACTGTGCTTATGCTCCACTTCTTCAAGGCCCTTGAAGGAAGCTGGAAAAGCAGGTAGTTTGATAATCTCCAACTGGCCTTTCTATGAGTAAATTCAAGAGTTGGAACTGTATTACAAAGAAAGCAAGCTGGTTCTCAGAATTCAGCAGACAGTTCTCAAGGGCCTACATCCAGGGTTTTAGATGATCTCCTTTTCAAGAGTAAACTTAACCAGAGTAACTTAAATCACAATTTTAGGTATTCTATTACCAGCTTATTACAGTCTTAAGCATGGTTTCATAAGGATGGAAGGTAAGACCTACATATCCTTCAGCAGGTTTGGGGGACAGCTCCAACAGACGTCTCTGACTTCGAAGGGACCAACCTGACCGTTGCAGTGCAGCCTCAGGCTCCCAGTGAATGCCTCAATGCGGCCGGCCAACCCTGTTCAGCTTCCAAGGAAGGCCACAGATGGTCTCTAGTGCTGCTGTGAGGCTGAAGAATACAGTGTAGAGTTCCTGATGTTAACTGCTGCTTTTCCTTCTTTGTTTTCCTAAGAACTTTCCATACAGCAAAGTTCCTGTCTACCAGCGTGAGGTGCAGTCTAAAGCCATGCGGAATTTTGTGAGAGTAACGTTAACAATCCAGTGGAATAGAGGATTCTAGCCTTCCTATGAATATATTGAACATGGAGAACAGACATGACTCTGGTGTTGACTTTGGTTCGTTGAATTCTTCTTGAGGAAGATATACAGAACACAGCATCTCTGAATTCTTGAGGTACTGTTGCAACACTCCATTTGTTATGGAACGAAGATATCGAAATGCAGATCATCACTACTTTCCTTTCAAGAAATGCAAGAGAGTAAAAAAGAGAAAGAAGCCAAAGTTCTCCAGATCAGACCGGATGATATGGTAATGCCGAACAGAAAAAGAAATGACCGCATAACCTGATATACACATGGGACCCCTTATTCTGTACATACCCTCTGTTCTTTGGTCCAGGTCCCTCATGAGCTGAAAGTTTCTCTGCAGCTCAAAGGGGAGGTTTTCGATACCTAGGGAGAAGAGGAGTAACTGAGACTCACTGGCCTTCATAGGCCTTACAGCTGCTTTTCAAGTGCAGGTCAAGTGCAAGTGCAAAATAAGACTCAGATTTCCCTCCTTTGAACCACTGGACGCCTCTGGAACAGCAATCATCATTCTTTCCTCAGAAGTGCCAGTGTCTGCTTCTCTTCACAACCAACCTCTTTATCTCTGCACAGCT
Source organism: Tonatia bakeri (assembly GCA_004024845.1). Lineage (NCBI taxonomy): Eukaryota > Metazoa > Chordata > Mammalia > Chiroptera > Phyllostomidae > Tonatia > Tonatia bakeri. The sequence goes on along the minus strand of PVIA01010288.1, from coordinate 44,561 downwards.
TTCCCACCTTTCCCCCTTCAGAAACTTTACAAATCAGCCCTTCCCTTTCCTTTATAGTCAATCTCTGCCTCTAAGTCCCTTGCTCTCAACTTACAAATATCCTCCACCACTCATCACATAAAAACTTCCAATCTGCACTCCATACAGTAGCCAGAATATTTTTTAAAAAATGCAAATCTGGCCTTGGTTGGGTGGCTCGGGTGGTTAGAGCATTGTCCAATATGCCAAAAAGGTTGTGGGTCTGATCCCCAGTCAGGGCACACAGCTAGGTTGCAGGTTTGACCCTCAGTTAGGGTCAACCGCACGGAGACAACCGCTTGATGTTTCTCACATCGATGTTTCTCTCTCCCTAAAATCAATAAACATAATTGTCAGGTGAGGACTTTAAAATAAAAAATGCAAATCTGATCACTATCCTGCTTATCACCCTCCAGTAACTTCCTATAGCACTATTTCTCCTCTTGTTCTGCACTTTCTGGCCCTTGCTTACCTCACACCAGCCTTAATGCCTGTCAGTCTCCCTTTGTGCTCTGTCTGCTCTGATTACACTGGTCTTCTCTGAGCATCTGGAACTGGACAGCAATCTTCCTGCTACTTGGCTTTCCACATGCTGCTCTCTGTGCCCAGAATGCACCACCTGATCTTCCTCATCCCACCTCTGCCATACCCCTTGGCCTACTCAATTCCAGTTTATTCTTCCAAGTTCAGCTCAACCCTGACTTCTCCGGACTCCAGTAAGTGCCCTGGAGTTTGCTGTCAAGTTATGCTATCTCTACCCTTCTCTGCACTTACCCAACTATAATTAAATAATTGTGTAATTAGTAACAGTATTTTTGGTATGTCTCCCCTGCCTTCCAGAAGGGTTGGGCATGCCTGTCTTCTTCTATTTCTCTAGTGTTCAAAACTGTAATTTGCATATGAGGGTCTTCAATAAATACTTAAACAAATGCATGAATACTTAAATCTCTGCCATTAAAAAAAACAAAAACCTTCTTTGCATGACTACACTTCAAATTTTAAAATGCCTCTACTGCTTTAACCTGTAACCTCAGACCTGCTACCACCAGTTTACTCAGATCACTCTGTCACCAAATGACTTATCAAAGCAAATGATCTTATCAGTCCTATCCCAAAATATAAGTCTTACTGTCCAGTTGGAGACATCTCTCCTTTGAGTAATTTTCTTCCCTTTGGATTCTGAATCTCATTGTATACTTACTGGTAGTGCCCACATTAACATTTCCATAGTCTGTCCCTTCAATGTGAATGTTTTCTTGAGATTACTCTTTAAGCTTCTCATTTTCTCACTCATTTTCTCCATGAGATCTCATTCATTCTCATGGATACAATTACCTTTTTTTTTAAGATTTTATTTATTTATTTTTAGAGAGAGGGGAAGGGAAGGAGAAAGAGAAGGAGAGAAACATCAATGTGTGGCTCCCTCTTGCGCACCCCCTACTGGGGACTTGGCCCGCAACCCAGGCATGTGCCCTGACCGGGAACCGAACCAGTGACCCCTTGATTCACAGGCCTGTGCTCAATCCACTGAGCCACACCAGCCAGGGCACAATTACCATTTCTATGCTTAAGTCTAAGTTGAATTAAATATATTTCTGTTACCTCTGAATTTCTTATCTTGTTGATGACATACTGTCTACTTCACTTTCCAAGCAGGGAATCAAGAAATCACCTTACACCTTTCCTTCTGTCTCAACCACTTAGTCAGTCTGTCAGTCAGTCACATCTGTCGTACTTAACTCCCAAAAATTTGTCCCTCCCTGAGATAAGATCATTTCTGAACTGGACTGTTATCACTAATTGATGTATTACAAAGGTTATCATGCTCCAATTTATCACACATCAGTCGATTTCCTTTATAAAAATCATTCTATTTAAAAAATATGTTGGCTCCTCACTAACATGCAAGCTTCTTAGCTTGGCTTTAAAAGGCCCTGCACTGCCCTGGCTGATGTAGCTCAGTGGATTGAGCAGCAGCCTGCAAATTGAAAGGTCACCAGTTTGATCACTGGTCAAAACACATTCCTGGGTTGCGGGCCAGGTCCCTCATTGGAGGTATGTGAGAGGTAACTGATCAATGTCTCTCTCCCTCTCTTTCTTCCTCCCTTTGCCTCTCTTCAAAAATAAATACATAAAATCTTTTTTTTTTAAGTCAGAAATCTCTAATAAAATAAAATTTTAAAGAACTTGCGCTATCTAGCTCCAGCCTCTTTCTCCAGTCTCACTCCCATTCTTCCACCTTAGAGTCCTGTATGTCAAACACCCCGACCTTACTTTCCCCTGACGTTGCCCCAAACCCATCATAATACTTTGCTCATGCCTTCCCCACCCTGCAATTCCTTCTTTCCACACTAGCAAACACTCAACTTTCGAAACTCTATTCAAACATCACATCCTCTGTAAAGCTTTACCTACATCCCCAGATAATTAGCTTCTGTATCTCTAGTGTTACTAAGTGTCCCTTTAAGCTATTTTTAGTATTTCACTTGTCACACTGTTTTGTATTTATTAGCAGAATCTGTTTCCTACTAGACTGAGCACTTGAGGCCAAGGGCTATGTCTTATTCATTTTTTGTTTTTATATCCTCATTATCTGCCATTATGTCTGCCGCGTAGCAGACCCTCAATAAATGAATGAGTGAATGAATGAATGACTCCCAACACTAAGACAAATGGAAGCACACAGGATGACAGGCTTTGTGAAGGGCTGGGTTATGTAAAGTGGCATAAACAAAACACCAGATTTCCATCTGAAGGGAACTGGATCATTACTGCAAGAAGAGAAGCGTTCCAAGTCATGATTTGACAGTGGTTATTTAAAAGCCCCCATCGTTACAAAAAAACGCTTCTGAGAAAGAATAAGTAAAGAAGCTACAAGATCTCTGTCGCTGCTCCAAATGGCAGTGAGTGATATACTAAAATGACCGATTTGGAATAATTTTGAGGGGGAAAAAATTACAATTATTATATTACATGTTAATTACATATAGTGTAATATATATGTAATATATATAGTAAAGATGGAGATCCTAAAGATGGGGACAGCAAATATCTTCCCGGGGATGCCCATCAAGACCTTAGAGCAACATCCCTGAGCCCCATCGCGCAGCCCCTCCCTCATCTACCCCTAAAAGCGAGGTTTCATCCTGCTGCCCCGCCCCCTCTTTCTTCATACCCTCCAATATTATCTTTCCCGGAACCCCTTCAAAACTGTAACCTTCCAACCACCGGGACTTCGGAGCCATAGATCTCTTCTGCCTCAATCCCCCACCACCACCATTCTGTGACCCCTGACCCCCTCCTCCAGCCTGCTCTTACTGTCCAGATAATGTTCCAAATACATCCCCGCAGCCATCTTGAAGCAAAACAAAGCAACTTCCGATCCGCCCCGGAAGTGGCCGAAATGCGACAGACGCTGAAGCTATTATTCTTGGGTTACGGCTTTTCTGCCCTTAAAATGAGAACTTCCGCCCTTAGTAAATTATTCGCCGGGACACATCCGCCGATGATGTTGACCCTTATCCTTTTGCGGAAGTGTCTACGACCGCCCGTAGAGATGCCTTGAAGCGTATTGAGCCCACTTCCGCCCTTACTGAACCCCCATACGCGATCCACCGCGGCAGTCATGACGTCAGTGGAGGTCGCCATTTTGCATTCTTTATCAAACTTTTTTTCCCTCCAAAACGGGAATGTGCGGTAATGAGGTAAAAATCCCTGACAAAACTTGACTCTTGGATTGTATTCCATAAATATCCCTTTTCAGCAACTGGGGACTCTTTCTTTTGCAGAATGTAAATATGTCTAGAGTTGATCCCAGCTGAATTAAGATTTTCTCTAAGGTAGCTAGTTTCTTAAGGAAGTTGGGGAGGCAAACTGAATGTTGTGAGATTGAAACCATCGGCATTTCTGTTCACTCACACGAACACCAACTCCCGAGGATTACTTTTTTAACATGGAAATAGATTGCTTGTCATCTTTGCTTATAAATACAAATAAATCTATACTCTTCACAGTAAGTATAATTCACACCTTTTGTCAGCATTATCCTTTTACATGCAATACATTCTTGCATAAAATGACATAGTTCTTCTGTCCTTCCCCTCGTGTTTTTGTCTCCCTTTTTATATATGATGTGAACCAGGATTCTGAAAGGACGGGCGTGTAACTGGAGTTGCCACAACTCTGCCAGTTAGATGCCCACCGTCACCCTCCTCAGCTAGGGTGCCATAAAAACGATGCTTTTCACCAGGATGGATGCCATCGAGTGCATGACAGACTGCCACCACCCTGGTAAAGCAACGCAAAGCCCATAACCTAACCGTGGTGTAAGGCGGTGTTTTGGAGAGCCTTGTCACTACTAACACACATTCTTGATAATTATCAATGGTACATGGTTTTCAAACATATAATTTAGAACTAATATGTGAAGTATGAGTTTACTGAGCAAGCGGTAAGATAATAGAACCTAAGCTTCACTCTGAAGTGCATGTCCCTTGGTAATTTAAGCTCTGTGCCTATTTCCTATAAAATGAGAACAGTACCTACTTCACAGGGTTGTTGCTGAGTGAGTTGAGCACAGTTTTTTTTTTTTAAAGTAGCCCGGACTGGTGTGGCTCAGTGGGTTGAGCAATCTCCTGCAAGCCAAAAGATGGCAGGTTCAATTTCTGGCCAGGGCACATGCTTGGGTTGTGGGCCAGGTCCCCAGTGACAAGCAGCCCATCTATGCTTCCCTCCCTCTAAAAACTTTAAAATATTGAAAAAAAAAAAGATTCTGGTTTTAATACCTGTGATGAAGGTAGGGCTGTCAGGACCTTTTAGACTGATGGTGAGCACAGGAGGAAAATGCACTGAACATTCAGGAAGCTAACAAACACCAGCATATTTGGTCACGTGGTGCTCCGTTAGAGCCATACCACAGATGGAGGTTCTTGGATAACGCTCACAAAGTGGCACTATTTCGTTGACTATCCGCACTCCACTGGGTGAGGAGCACTGGGCCCAGCAGTCCCAGAGGACAGACTTGTTACAGATGTGGGAGCTTTGTCATAACTTTTTCCTCAAAAGGAATCTTGGAGGTGATCTAGCCCAACCCCTTCATTTACACCTGAAGATGCATCTCAGCCAACACTGTTTGATAGTAGAGCCAGGGCTGATGTCCAGGTTTTCTGACCGCCCTCTACTCCTCTGCACAACTGTCCTGCAATGTTATTCAATCCTGGTTATGGTTTCCACCACAGGAAACCTGTTTTAGGGGCTACAGTATAATGAAGATACATGTATGCACACATATGCCAGCTGGAATTAGCACTGAGCCCGCTGATGCTCAGGCAAGAGCATAGGTCTTTTCAAGAGGCCATGCTTGCAATTCTTTGATAAGGAGCTTAGTGGTTTTAACATGACTGGAACCTTGCTCCACATATTTAGGCAATGCAGTCCCCAAGGCAAGACCTGTATGTAGAAATCCTTATCCACCAAGATTTCACTTCAGAAATATCAAAGCTGTACCCTTCTATGGCTGGGGGCAAACACTGAGTCTCATCACACAACATTCACTCTTCACATATACGAATTCTAGTGTAAATCTTTAGTACTGGCCTTGAACAGCTCTCCAAATAGCTTTTCCCATGCTCACATCAGCAGCTCCACTGCCTCTGATCCTTTTACATGAATTTATTTCTATACAAGGTTCTAAAAACACCCCTTGGTTTGTACATAAGTTTTTTCTTCATTTTAAATTGCTTTATAACAACTGATTTCCTGATTTTTTTTTCATTTTCTCTTTTCTCTAAAATCTGTCATGATTTAAAAAAAAAAAAAGACAAAAGAAAATAAAAATGTCACTGGCCAGAAGACAGGGTGGGAAAAAAGAAGACAAAAATAAACAAAACATCAATATGAAAATTCTGAGATATAATGCATTTATAAACACAGAAATGGTTACAACAAAGATGGCCGTGATGAGTGGGTATATATATATTTATATATATATATATATATATATTTATATATAAATCCGTATCCGGCAACTGACCGTGGCACCTAGGGAGCTAACTCCAGTCCTTGTGTTTGCCCTGAACCCTCCCTTCTCTGCAAAACCCCACTGTTACAGGATTTCATAAAGAACACAAAGCTCTCATACCTCCTTACGTTTTGGGATGGGGAGACTGAGAGTACAGGATTTTGGTTAGCAGAGAAGGGGAGGGGCTCCAAGGAAAACCATAACCCACACTTCTAAGCCACCCTCAACCATTTTGGGGATTGCCGGCCCCTTGGGGACCACATCTCAGCCCATGCCCCTTTACAAATAAAGGGAGTCTGACCCCTCCCCCCCCATCCAGATCCCCTTCCTCCAGCATTAGGTAAGAACTGAAGTTAGACCATGAGGGGAAGAAAAAGACTCCCAGGGGTCAGGGCACATGAGAAACCTCTGTTCTTTCACAGGTAAGATCAGAACAGGAGGCTGGTTGCATTTAGGACTCCCATCTCTCTGGTGTCTGGGAGGGCCAGCCTCTAGTCTTCTACCAGCCTGAACTTTGAGGATTATGAGGGTAAGGAGGGAATAAGTGCCCACAATGGAAAAGTTTCTATGAGGTCATAGCAAATCCCTCCCTTGAGCACCAACTTCCAATTTTTAAAAGCTATGCTTAGGAGGGGAGGCTGCTGGATTACACTACCAGCTCAGTATTCCTCTGCCAATCAGAAGGGCTGATGTTCTTTTTTGAAGAGAAGTTGAAAATAAGGATGGTATCCTGTGAAGGAAGTCCGTGCCTGAGGTCCAAGGAGATGGAGCCAAGGCATGTCAAGGAAGAGGACTTTTTCCCACCAAGAGGAGTTGGAGAAAGAAGGGACCAGAACTTCCTTCCCCTCTTCCCAGTGGGTGGCAGCACAGGTCTCTAGGAGCTGGCCAGGTGCTCCACCTGAATGGTGCTGGTGGTGACAGTGAGGCAGATGTCCTTATGATGCTCGGCCGTCTTATAGGGGGTCAGGTCAAAGGAACACTGGGGTGGAGGGTTGGGGTTGCTGTCCCCACCACCCCCACCCTGGGGGGCTGCCCCAGGGGACTGGAAGTGTGGTGGCTGTGGCTGCTGCTGCTGCTGCTGCTGTGATGCCTGGGAAGCCTGGGCCTGGGCCTGGGCCTGGGCTTGAGCTTGGGCTTGGGCTTGAGCTTGAGCTTGAGCTTGAGCTTGAGCTTGAGCCTGAGCCTGAGCTTGAGCCTGGGCCTGGGCCACTGCTGCTGCTGCTGCTGCCGCCTGTACTTGTTGCTGGAGATCAGGAGGGTTGTGTTTGCGCATATGTTTCATAAGGTACGTTTCCTGAGGGAGACAGTGAAAAGGAGTTGAGGGAGGAAAAGAGAAGGAAAGAGGACACTTGTAACTAGCATCCTAGGCTCTTATTTTGCTTTAAATAGAACAATACTTTTACAGAAATGTGAAGTCATCGCAGGCTCACCCTGTGCCACTTTCAGGGCTCACTCCTGGCTAGGGAGAAGGAGGACCTTTAGAGTCACCACAGGCATTTGACAGCACAGGAAAAGCTGTCATTTTCTGAAAGATCTTTGAATGGAACAACTTTACAACTTTTTCTAGAGTCTGATGGAAAACATCTAACTGAAATCTTTCTTTTCCCAAATTCTCAGGTTGCTTTATTTTGCCTTATGTTCAAGTAAAATAAGGAATCATTATTTAGCAATCTCTATAGGATTAAGGGATCAGACATCCCCTAAATTCCTCAGCTATGGGTCTATTTAGATTCTGTTCTTCTTGACACTATAAGTTGGAGTGAGGGAGGCAGCAGACTCACTGCAACAGATCTTTATCCAGAAAGACAGGGTAAAGTGAATTGTTGTCTTACGGGCCTACAAAGAAAGAAAGAGAAGGCACCGAGCACTCACCGACGTATATGCCCGACTACAGATAGTGCAGGTGTACACCTTGGCATGCTTCACCGTATGCGTAGATAGGTGCACCTCTAGCGAGGCTGCATCCGTGTAAGCCCGATGACAGTTGTGGCACTTGAACGGTTTATCTTTGTTGTGCTGCCGTCTGTGGGACTGATAAAATTGGTATAAATAAGGATGAGTGTATTGGACTTTTCCCTCCTGCCTCCTTAATGGAAAGGCCTAAATAGGGTGTTAGGTCCCCCAGGTTCTCTTTCCATCTAAGGCAGTAAAAATTGCTTCAAATGAAACTTCAGGAGCCATGGGCTAAGGGAAGAAGCATACCTCATGCAGCACAGACCAGGATTCTGAAAGAATGATGGCTGTGCTTGTCTCACTCGTCCAGTGGTTCCCCAAGTGAGACATGGGGACCACCAGGGAATACCAAGACCTTTTCAAGGGGTCCACAAGGTCAAAACTATTTTCAAAATAGTAATAAGACAATGTCTGCCTTTTCACTCTCATTCTCTCATGACTGTGCAGAGATTAAATGATGCATAATATTGCAACAGAGACTGAACACAGTAGACACAAGATCTAGCCATCTTCTGGTAAGCCGTAATTTAAAGAAGTATGAAAAAATGTAAAATAATGCCATCTTTCTCACTAAATTTTTTGCTGGGTATGTGTTTTAGAATATGTTGTTTAAAAAAATTATTTATTCATTTTTAGAGAGAGGGCAAAGAAGGGAGAGAGGGAGAGAAACAACAATGGGCGGTTGCCTCTCACACACCCTCTACTGGGGACTAGGCTGGCAACCCAGGCATGTGCCCTGACTGGGAGTCAAACTGGCGACCCTTCTGTTCACGGGCCTGCACTCAATCCACTGAGTCACACCAGCCAAGGTAGGGAATATGTTATTTGTGTTAACATACAATAGGTTTGTTGTTTTTTAAACAACAGTTTACAATATCTATATACATAAACATTAACCACATCAATGAAAGCATTTTGGGTTCCCCAATAATTATTAAAAGTGTGAAGGGGTCCTGAAAAAGTTTAAGAACTGCTTTACTAGTTAAATGGCACTTTGACCTAAGTCTTGGAGTCAAGGCCCCATGTGGAAAGAGAAACATTTACCTGCAGATTAGAGAGCTGTGTGAAGGCTTTCTCACAGCCTGGGTGTGCACATTTATACGGTCTATCACCGGTGTGGATTCTGCATGGGATGAGAAAACAAGAAAGGGAAAGGCTGTCAGCAAGGCTGCTTGGGGACTGGCTCTTAAACGAGCCTCCTCAAGGCCATTCCTGTCCTCCCACAGGAGTGGGAGTGGGAGTGGGAGATGGACCTCCAGGATGTCTCAGCTCCTCTCTGACATGGATCATCAGGCCGTAGTGCCTGACGGCTGCTTACTGCCTGCATCACTCAGTTCAAGATGGGCTCCTCCTGCTGGGGAAGGAGGGACTGGTAGCTCAGCAGCCCAGGGACAGGCAGGTCACATTACTAGGTATACAAGTAAGCTCCTAGAGTAATTATCCCTGATGAATGCTCAGAAACATAAGGTAAACACAATAATAAGGAAAAGAAGAAATACATAAAACTTCTTCCTTGGCCCCCACTAACCAGCCAGAAACTAGCCCCACTGCCTCGAGCACCACTCCCAGAGAAAGCTCTTGTGTCAAAGCAAAGCACAGAGTTATGCTAACTATGGAAAATAGCAGCGACATGAACACTTGCAGAAACTCCTTCAGACCTTTCCCAGTCCAGCCCCCTAATGGCAGGAAATGCCTAGTTTAGTACCAATTTGACCTGTTTCCCAAACTCTACAGGGCCCTCCACTGAGATGAGCCAAGCACTTGAGGGTGCACGGACACCTGCTTCTCATCAGGAACTTCAGGACCATCTTTGAGACCAGGCGGTTTTCTGAACCTCTGGTATAAAATCTTGAAAACATCACAGGATATGTCTCCTTGTGAGGAAAGCCCAACTCCTCCTCTTCACAAAGCATAATGTCTGACCACTTTAAGAATATCACCACATCCAGAAGCAGCCAGGTGTTAGTAAGAGTGTGGATTCCAGTTCAACTTGAGATACCATTGAAAGACATCAATTCTAGTTGGCAAAGTCACTTCCTCCTAGTCACTCCAGATTCATGGGACAAACAGTGGGCATCCTTACGAAGAATGAGCTTTTTCATTGTTTGCTGGCTCTTTAAGGTTTAGGACACGTCTGGTTTTGTTCTCTACTCCTGGCATCCCTCGGAGCCTTGCTTGTTGCTGTAGGTGTTAGCAGGCTGGTACCCAGCTAAAGTCTGTATCTCCCCTTCATCAGTGGTGCCGTAAGGGCTAGAGGTATCATCTTCAAATGCCCTGGCTTTGGCATCAAGGAAAAAATCTTGCAAGATGTGTGCCTAGGTGTTTTCAGGGAAGCCAACAAGGAAAATACGAGTTGTCTCTGCTCCAGGTCACTCTCTTCCTCCCATGCATCTGGGAGCATCACACAGTCATTGCATCTCCCCAGTGCAGCTTCTGCCCCAGAAAAGCTCTCTCTGAGCATCCACTTGTGTCTCCATGTTGTCACTTGTTCTTTTTCCCAGATGAAGTTGTGTTCTCCTCCAGCCAGGTCTCTCCTCCAGCCAGGTTTCTCCCCCGCCCCCCGCATGCGGGTTGTTGTGTGTGTCCGGGGCGGGGGTGGGGAGGGCATGCCAGCGGGGCGGGGGCAGTAGCCTGCCACTCTCCCTTACCGTGTGTGCTGCTGGAGGTGGGAGAGCTGGCGGAAGGCCTTCTGGCAGTAGGAACAGTTGTAGGGCTTGGCCCCCGAGTGGATACGGAGGTGCTGAGCCAGGTAGGAGGTGTTGGCGAAGGTCTTGGAGCAGTGCGGGCACTTGTGGGGCTTGATGGTCTCCGTGTGCATCTTCGAGTGGATCCTGCCGGAGAGGAGAGGAGGGAAGGGGGGAGGAGGAAGCAGTTCGACACCACGGGCTCAGCTCTCTGCTGGGTGAAATGATGTTGCTTGACGGATGAGAACACCCCCTCCTCCCTCCTCCCAAACATACTCCGGCCTGGAGAGGCTAATGAAGAGGACACCAAGATCTAGGTTGTTGCTGATCTTAAGTCGGTGGCTAAAATGGCAGTGAGATGATGAAGAGCTGGAACCCCTGGCTCCTGGTAACCTTAAAAGATTTCAGTTTCATCAACCCTCCATTGGCTCTAAGGTTACACACTCACCACAGACACCCTGCTTCCAAACTGTTATTTGAACAAAGACCAATACCGCCTGTTCCCCATGGACCTGAAGTTGAATGCACACCTTGGCTCTGAACTGAAGCATATAGTAAAAGCAGGGCCTGCTCTGCAGAAGATTTCCAAACACAGACACAGAGAGAAACCACAAAAATCGTTCCAGACTTTGGGATTGAAGACCACAATTTTCCAGGACCCCCAAATTCCTATGACACAGAGTTTAATTTTCACAGACAGTAATGGGAGAGAACTGAGGCTCCCAAAGGGCAAAACCGGAAAGGAACATGGAGAGTGTGGCAGGTGGTGGGAGGAAACCAGGAGCAGCCTTACCGGGTGTGCTGCTGGAGGTGCGAGAGCTGGCGGAAGGATTTCTCACAGAAGTTACAACTGTAGGGCTTGGCCCCTGAGTGGATACGGATGTGCTGGGCCAGGTAGGAGCTGTTGGCGAAGGTCTTGGAACAATGTGGGCACTTGTGGGGCTTGGTCTCGGTGTGTGACTTGGAGTGGATCTGCATCTCCGACTTTGAGTAGAATGTCAGTGAGCACATCCGGCACCTAGGCCAAGTGATGGCAGTGGTTAAAATCCTTCCCACCAAGAAGGCACTGCTAAACCCTCCCCTCTACTTCCAAAGAAGTCAACCTCTCTAATCTCTTTCCTATTCCAACTACATTGTAAGGCCCATGAGAGAAGAGGCTCTGTTTTATTTATTTTTATAGCTAAAGCTTCTAACACAGCCCAGTACAACGTAAATACTCAAAATACGTTTGCTGAATGACTGCATTCCCTAAGGGTGTACAAAAACAAGAACTCAACCAGATAAGACAAGAAAATCTTATTGTAAACTCTGGGCTAATGTGAATCTCACTGGGCTAGGATTATCAGCTAACTTCTGTTTTCCTTCTGCCTATAACTTAATTTCAAACTTTTAAAGAACTCTTTCCTCCAATTTCCCACATATAAGCACATCACTTAGGTATTCCTCAAACTGGTGAAATGACAATGAGGACAAACTGACTAGATTACCCAGAAGGACTTCTCGCCTGTCTCCACAGATAATTGCCTTCTCTCAGATTTTCTCCTACTTCCTTTTTGCCAGGGATTCCTAGAGGGATGGGGTGGGGAAGTATCAGAACAACTGTACTTGGAGGGGCTTTTCCAAATCACATTATGTCTGCCTTCCCCCCTGCATCTGATGTTCCTCCAGCCACCCCTACCCCCCAGGCAATTATGTGAGAGCCATTTCTGCAAATAAGCCAAGGTATCTGTTAAAAGTGGGTTGTGCCTCTCGAATATTTAGAAGAAAAAGACTTGTAAAACACTGGGCTTCCCTGCTAAAACCTTCCTCTTTCCTCGCCCATGGAGCCAATGTCAGCACCCTGGGTTGACATCAGGAGCATCTGAATACACTTTCACTCATCATCTGAGTTGGTAGTCTTCCTATTCCAACACTGCCCAACAATACTAAGGCCTCTGAGCAGGACAAATCATACCTATTCAGACTTGATCAGGTAAAAGCTATTTATACGTGGGCCAGAACCCTAGCATTCCTAAACAAATCACTAGTGTACAGTGTGGGCTGGCAGAAAGGGCGACAGCCTAGAAACCCGGTAACTGGGACAAACACCTCTTCCTGGAGTTTCCCTAACTCATCTGTGTAAGAGGGGCTTGGGATTGCGTGAGGGGTGATTTCAACTTTTTTTCTGATGCCAGAACTTTTAGAGAATAACTGACTGCAAGACTACAAAGAACTCTGAGCTCCTCAGAGAAAAAGATACTATTGTTAGCTGGGGTATGGCCCCTCTATTAATGCTTCTATGAAAATTCTAATCATCAAAACCAATTTTTATTTCTCTAGTTACTGGATAACTCTGGAAGAAATGCAACCACCAGTCTACCAATTGCTGACTGTGGTCTGGATGCCCAGCCACTATATAGGAGGTGAGGAGGTTCTGTTTACAGGTAGCAGAATCCAAAGGACACAGCCAATGGGAAGTCTGGACACCTGGGCTCTACTCAGGGTTCAGTTATAGGCTTGCGCATCAACCCAGACCTCAATTTTCTGGTGTATAAAATAGACAGATAAATATCTGCTCCTAGAAAGGGCAGCAAATATCCAGGACAGTCTAAAGTAAGCCAGTATTCTCTAATAATAAAACTGCATTAATGCTAACAGCATCAGCATGGATGGGTCACTAAGATTGAGGTCAGAAATTAGATATGTTGGTCCTGGCCAGGTGGGTCAGTTGGTTGGAGCATCGTGCCGTACACCAAAAGGTCACAGGTTCGATTCCTGGTCAGGGAACTAACTAGGTTGTGGGATTTTCCCTTGTTGGGGAATATATGGGAGGCGGCCAATCAATGTTTCTCTCTGACATTGATGTTTCTCTCCCCCACCCCAAACTCCCTTCCTCTCTTTCTAAAACCAATAAATACAGGGTCCAGCAGAAGTAATGTCTGCTTGAATGTGGTTGGTAAAGTAATAATATGGGTGTAATAACTTATAGTTTTAATTTGAACATTTCACCTAAAATACCATATGGTGTGCTTGAGGATGATATTATGTTACCAAATTAGATGATTAGGATTTTACAATAAAAGATTTTGTAACAAAAAAGGGGTGTTATTTGTGCTGGACCCTATATATCCTCTGCTGAGGATTGAAAAAAAAAAAAAGAAAGAAAGTGGACACATTGTCACTTGGAGGGGACCTGCACTAAAGTTACAAGATAATTTCCCTTGGCTGCTAAAACTTCTCAGAGGTGGAATGACACATTCATTTTAACAAACAAAATCACACTTAGTGTATAAGTGCTGAACACACAAACACACACCTTAATATGAAATTAATTATAAAAGATGAAAACTTCATCGAAGTTTTCAACTAGAGAAGAATCTACAAAACTTAAATTCATCAATAATGGACTGGCAACAAAACCAGCAGTCTCAAGAAGTACTAGGTACAAAAATGATGTTAATGAGTTTGCCATTTGTTGTTGTGTCTCATATTGCCAGGGAACTTTAAACACAGAGTTTCCACCCCTCACAACAAGCTAGCAAGTATTAACCCTGTTTTACAGAAAGGAACAGGAAGGCTCAGAAAGGTTAATAAGTACTTTGCCAAAGGACAAACAGTTATTCAGTACAAAGCTGTGATTCTAGCCTAAGATTCCTCACACTAGAGGTATTCAAGGAGAGGCTGGACAGCAATCTTCCAGGAAGGTTTAGGGGACTAAAACTATAGAGAAGAGACAGCCTAGGTGACCCTTAAAATATCTCCAACTCTGAAATCCTATGAAGCCAGAGAAAGGAATGTAAGTTCTTTCATGCAAAGTGTTATGTGGTTGAAAAGGAATCTGATGTAAGAAAGTTGTGGCAGGGAGCAGTCAGTGGGGGACAGAAGAGCTGGCACCCCTTATCACTGGGTGCACAACTCGAGGGGGCACCATTCACATCCAACATGAGAACAGTGCTCCTTTGGAAGCGTGCAGTACAGGTGTAATCTTGCTTACAATAACCATAATGAATTATCATCCCATTGTTTTCCTAAGATGCTCAAAACACATTTCAAATACTGATTTTCCCATCAAAACATTTCCACAAGACAGATGAGGGCCACAATTGATCTTCCTATTTTACAGAGGGGAACAAAGAGTCAGAAATAAGTTGACTTGCCCAGAGCAACAGAACCCAATTCTCCCAATATACAGTCAAATACCACTGGCCACAGGAATGGATGTGGTTGACCCACACATGCATTGAAAGAGGGAGTCTTTGTGATTAAAAAGATTCCATTAGAACTTCCGAGTTCTGGGTTTCTGAATAAATTCCATTCACCTAGAATGTAATTAGTCCCCCTTAAATTTCAGAGTTCTCTTTAGTCACCTAGGCGTGGGGCCTATCAAGAATTCCAAAAACATCGAGGTTGTGGAAAATCCCATCAGAGCTTCCTTCTAATTGTATATTCATATTTCTTTCCATATTCACAGTTTGGGAAGTCCAGAGATAGCTTTAATATGGGTCCGAAACACTAACGAACAAGAAAATCTCGGCAGAACCATAGGGCCCTGACCCATGTGGAGGGCTCCACAGGGTGTCGGAGAGCCTCCCACTGCTCCTGCCACAGCAAGGTTTGTGTAGGCGTATCCCATGTCACCTGGACCTCACTTTAAGCACATACATAAAAATCCAGATTTCTACAAAATATATTGAAGAGGAATTTTCATTTATGAAATGACATACAAATGAATGCCTTTAAATGAATCAAATTTGTCAGGTACCTTTATAATACGATATGATGTAAACATTTTCCCGGAACACTTTTATTGTATAGAGTGGGGTACACCTGTAATAATAAAGCTGCAATGAGCTTTCGGACTAAACACTGAATTCTGCAGTGCTCAACACCTTCTGGATTTAGCAACACTCCCCTCGTTTTCCCTTCACAAAGAGGGATTTCAATGCTTTATAGTTGCAGCTGCTCTCTACAGAAGTGTACAACGCAAACAATAAATGCTAAGTGATGGCTATTTTTTATCTCTTTTGAAGTTCCCAACATTTCAAATCTTATCTGATATATACCCCCAACAAATGGGAGGCAGAAACAGAATTCTCCCCATTTTACAGATGAGGAAACTGAGGCCCAGAGAGGGGAAAAGGACTTGCCCAGGGTCACACAGCAAGTTCGTGGTGGAGCCGGGAACTGAATCCATGAGCCCAAGGCTCTGTCCATTTCCTGTGCCGCAGTTCCCTTCGCTCCTAAAATGGGAACAACATTGCCCATCTCGGTACACTAAGGACAGACCCAGTCTCCCAGCCATGCACATCTGCCCCTGTCTGTGTCAAAGCTGTGGCAGTAGTTATCCCATTCTGTATAATGGGACCAAATTCCCCAAACCCACGAGGGCCCTTGATAGTTCTCAAGGGAATGAAAAGGATTTGCAATGTTCAAAGGGCAGGGAAGTTTACTTATGTAATTATTTTTGTACAGTACCACATGCAAATATAATGCTTTTTGGCAATGGACAACTTAAAGACAGTAAAGAATCAAAATGACTTCCATGAATTACAAAGTGAGCAAACAGTCATTTTAGAAGCATATATTCCAAGGGGGGTAAGGGAGGTATCCTATTCCTCCCACCTTTTTATAGAGACCCCTCCCATTATCCCAACCATGCAGGGTCAGCCAGGCAGGCTCAATGCTCAAATATGGCCCAAGAACCAGTGGACAGCACACTGGTGAGGCGCTTGCCAGAAAGGTTTCTTGGAAAAATAGGAATGGAAAATGCAGAAAGCAAAAAGGTGCTGGAGACAGAGTCTCAAACCCAGTCTAAAGCCTCTTTACAAGAAAGAACTCCATTATGCCACTCAAAAATAAGTCAGTGCTGATGATTCTGGGTGAAATGGGTCTGCATCCTGGGGAAAGAGGCACCAGCGAAGTGCTAGAAGCTCTACCTTCCTGCCCCGTGACAGAATACCTGACATGCATATGGATCTGAAGTGGAAAGCTGGCAGAGCATACAGCCTGACTAGGGGCAAGACAAAGAGAGGGTAGGGAAGTTGAGACAGGGATCCTCACCCCATCCTGCCCCAGGATCATTCATACCTATAGGTCTTTCCATCTTTCTGATGGTCATCATCATCCTCAGGGGAGAGGACATAAGGGTCATTCATCTCAGGCAGCCCTGATTCCAACATCCGCTTCTTCTTTCGGCCCCGGGGGGGCTTAGGAGCCACAGTGCCACCTCCACCGCCACCTCCACCTCCTTCCTCTGTTAGGGATGATGACACCTTCTTGGAAAGGTCAGGGACCACCTGCAGGGCTTGTGAGCCAGGGGGAAGAGCTGAGACAATCATGGGAGCCGAAATGGGGAAGGTCTGAGCTGATGAGGCTGTGGTCACAAGGGAGCCTGAGGGGGATGTGATTACCAAACCAGGACCTAGGATTGGAAGAGAAAGGAGATGGTGTCATGCTGCCCAGTCCTGATCTGAATCCTACTTAACTTCCCCAGATAATTGTCTAATTAACCCCTTACCACCACCCCCCAGCCCAGAGTATATAGGACACCCCAAACCCTGTAGGAAAAAGAATGGTCTCCTAACCCCTGTCCCCACCCCAACCCTGGTAACAGTGAGATTTACCCCTTGATTGACTCCCTTCTCTTCTCCACCTCTGAGAACAGGAGACTCCTTGATTCAGAGAAGGAAAGAATGTCACCTCCTCAAAGGCAGGGACCGCATCTTCTACTTCTTTGTATCCCCCACAATGCCTAGCGCATTGCTAGGCACACAGTAGGCACTTAATAAAAATCTGATTGAGTAATCAAACACATTTCCCACTCCCCATGTTGTTGGAGCCCTCCAGCCTGGGGTACTGATCATGGAAGATCAACACCTCAGATTGGAGAAGAGCAGAGTTGCTCACCAGCAGTCATTAGTCCTGTAGACGCCACAGGGACCACCGTGATATTCTGGGTAACGGACGCCTGGCTATGTGGGGTCAGCTGGTCTGA
Source organism: Tonatia bakeri (assembly GCA_004024845.1). NCBI lineage: Eukaryota > Metazoa > Chordata > Mammalia > Chiroptera > Phyllostomidae > Tonatia > Tonatia bakeri. The sequence goes on along the minus strand of PVIA01010288.1, from coordinate 26,914 downwards.
CTTGGACTCTGTGTCCATACTGATGCCTGAGGGCAGGGACACGGAGGCAGGCACTGTCAGCAAGGTGGGGTAGTGGGGTGGGGCCAGCCCACAGCCCTTCTCTGGCAACAGCTGATCCTTCATCTTGTTGATGAACATCGTGTTTTCAATCTGGAAGAAATGGAAGGGGCAGAGAACAGACTGATGGTCACCGAATGGGAAGGGGTGGGAGATAAGCAAAACAGGTGAAGGGCACTAAAAAGTACTAACTGCCAGTTATAAAAATAGTTATAGGAATGTAAAGTATAGGAGAAGGAATATAGTCAATACTATCCTAACTATGCATGATGCCAGATAGGTCTAGAGACCCATGGTAGTGATCACTTCTTAAGGTATATGAATATCTAATCACTATGATGTACACCTCAAACTAATATATGTCAACTGTAATTTAAAAAAATAAATAATTAAAAGGAAGGGGGAGGGGAGGGGAGTAGCCTCTTCAGGGAGAGTCTGATTTTGTTCCTAAGCACTTAGCACTGTCTGTCCTCCTCCTTGGATATCAAGGAGTGAGTAGTTAATATCTTTGTGCTTCCAGAAAGAAGCTAAACAGAAACACTATATAATTCTGAGTGATGGGGACCTGGTGAAAAAACATGTGGTTGGTCTTGCATTAGTCTTCACAGTAATAGAACTTACTACACGGAGTTGACAAAAGTATACCATGGTAGAGGAGCAGAAAAGCAAACCCCACATACCTGTCCTGAGACCGTGGGGATAGAAGGCCAGAAGTACGGGTTAGAATTGAAGTGAGACTCTTCCATTCTACCTGAAGAAAGAGAGACCACGTCACACTCAGGAATAAATCTGAACCTTAGCAATGGAGAAGGGGAGTTGAGGAGTTCCTGATTTCTTCTTTGACCACATGACTGGGAATCAGCGGTCAAGACCTTAGAATTTAGCCCTGGTTGGTGTGGTTCAGTGGAGTGAGTGCCAGCCTGCAAACCAAAGGGTCACCAGTTCAATTCCCAGCCAGGGCACCTGCCTGGGTTGTGGGCCAGGTCCCCAGTAAGGGGTGTGCAAGAGGCAACCACATGTTGATATTTCTCTTCCTCTCTCTCTCTCCCTTCCTCCTGCTTAAAAATAAATAGAAGCTGCCCTGGCTGGTGTAGCTCAGTGGATTGAGCCCGGGCTGCAAACCAGGCATCGCAGGTTCGATTCCCAGTCAGGGCACATGCCTAGGTTGCAGGCCATGTCCCCCAGCAACCGCACATTGATGTTTCTATCTCTCTCTCTTTCTCCCTCCCTTCTCTGTCTAAAAATAAATAAATAAAATCTTTACAAATAAAAATTTTAAAAAAGACTTCAGGATCTAGCATATTAGTCCCACTGGTCAGAGCCACTCAGCACTGTAACGCCATCCAACAAAAGCAGTCCTAGTTAAGAGGCTGCTGAAAAACATACACATCTCGCTCACCCACAGAATGCTTTCCATACCCCAAGAAACAGAATTGGTATTACTTTCCTTTTCTGACAAGAAAAGAAACTAAAGTCTTGAGAGGGGAAGGGATGTGCCCAAAGTCCCACGAAATACACTACTGACTGGCTTCCAACAGCAGGGCACCTAACACTGTTCTCTTTTCCTTTATTCCTCAAGTCCTCCTTCCTTGAACTAAAAAACCCCAAGAGTTCTAACTGATACATCTACAGTTCTATGCAGCTTGGAAAGGTTCTAGGCCAGTACACGAAATGTCCAAGAATATTAAAGAATGAAATTGGCAGGAATCAAAATCAAGATTTTTTTCTAAAGATTTTATTTATTTATTTTTAGAGAGAGGGGAAGAGAGGAAAAAGAAACATCAATGCTCAAGAGAAACATCAATTGGTTGCCTATTGCACCCCACAAACCAGAGACCCGGTGTGCAACCCAGGCATGTGCCCAGACCAGGGATCAAATCAGCAATCTTTCAGTTTGCAGGAGGATGCCCAACTCACTGAGCCACACCAGTCAGGGCAAAATCAAGGTATTTTCTGGTACCATATGGTATCTGGGGATCAAATCCCACTGATCCCAAGGTCAAAGAACATCTATGGTGCTACACTGGATACCACACACACTGGGTGGAGCAGTGAGCACCTAAGAATTACCAGAGCCTAAGAGTTTAAAAAAGAGTTCTAGCACCAGCAGAAGCAGCAGCACCACAGACTCCCACCTAAAGGGATTCAGAATAGGGACAACAGAGGGCCAGAACTCATCCACGTTACTAGACTCCTGCTTTATAGTTCTCGAACACCAGGCTTCTGGGAGTTTGAACTTGAGAACTTGAGTTCTTCTCCGTACACAGATGATAATTAAACTTAAAACTTTAGGAGTGAAGAATAAGCAAGAAAAGTTAATCCCTCAGAATCACACGGCAAGTCACAAATGATTACAGACCAAAGCATCTTACCACTCACTGACTTTTACGTTCTGATTACTTCTAGAAAGGCTTAACTGGTAGTATGTTGGTCAAGAGTAGCTTCCCAAAATCCTGGACCAGGAAAGACCCAGCCCAGCAGAAAACAAGTGAAGAGGGAGTATGGGACGGGTAGAATGCGGAAACAAGGAACAGCAGGAAATACACATGGTCACCACATTGTTACTCTGAGCCGAGAGCAGTCTAGATTTGGGTGGGGAAGAAGGACCTGAGACATACAGCCACAGGTCCACTGAGAATGTGCTGGCAGCAGACACCAGAGATGCGAAGAGATGGAGAGCAGACTGAATACAGAAACTCGGTTTCAAGTGCTGACCAAGGAAACTAGAAAAGAGCTTCAACAGAGGAGTTCCAGCAGAAAGAATCTCTCTCTAAACATAATGCTGTCCCTTATCCTCTCTGGAAGTCTCATCACATTTTTTTCTCCTTTAATGAGCACTCTCAATTTTCATAAACCCTAAAAAGGGAAGCGGAACTGAATTTCAACCTTTTTCCTAAAAAGTAGCAAAGGAGAGAGGCAACAAACCAAATTTGTGACTACAGCAGCTTCACACAAATGAGGCTCAGTATTAAATGACTGGGGATCAGCTGCAGGTAATTTTTGTTCCCTGAGTTATAAACTATAGTAAAACCAGACAGTCTCCAAAACAGGTGCTAACCTTTTCCTGCCAGCATTAGGGGCCTTGGGTCCTCCCCAGGCAAGAGAAATCGAGAAACAACCAGACTGCAGTTCATGGGGATCCAATCTCACCAAGCTTTTCAGGAGGCGGAGATCACATCTTGGACCTCTCCACAGTCTCTAACACAGGACTTATCACCACGTAAGCAACTCCATACTGAATGAACTGAATGAATGACACTGGACTCCAGAAACACAAATTCTGAAAACACTGTGAGGAGTTCAAACCTTAACCCATGACCCCACATTGCCCAACATTCTAGCTGGGAAAAATGAAACAGACAAGAGTGGTGATATATGATAGAAATGTAGTACTGGAGAGTAGAAGAAAGGAGGGTCTAGAAGATAACACCCCCTGAAGAGTAAAGGAAGTAAATGCATTCTGTATGTGAAAATTAAGGAGGAACTGAGTGCCTGAAAATAACAATGTCCTCAGATAAGATTCCTGTGACGAGGCCCATTCCTCTCCCACAAGATTGTTATCTATTCTCACTGTCCTACAAGTGGCACAGGTAAAGCAGATTCTGTAGGTTCCTATAAAGGGGGCGCACAAAGTGATGTGGTGAACAGTATCACCACTACCAACACCATCAACATCTATTATGTCCTTACTGTGTTCAAGGTCCTGTTCTAAGCACTTTACAACTATCACATCATGTAATACCTACAACAATTCCCTAAAGTCTGGTAAAGTCTGGTACATTTAAGAAATTCCATTTCTTAAATGAGGAAATTGAAGGCAAACAGTAAACAGCAGAACAAGTTAGAGAAAGGGGTTCTACAAGACAGCAAAGCCATATAACTGAAGTATATACTCTCTGACATTGTGGCTTGATTCACAACATACAATTTAGATTATTTCCAGGAACGGATTATACATTTTTCAGGTAGTTCTCACCAATGTTATCAAAACTGAAGTTCTGATGACAGCAGTTAAAGATAATACTTTCTGTGAAATCTTGGCCACCAAAGTAACTGATTTTAGAATCACAAATTCTGAGTAAAAAGGCCAGACTATCCAGAGGGAATAAACTGAGTAATAGGTCTCTCCACTTCCTTGGACACCTAGTCTGTCACTCTGCTTTGTTTATTAAGAGAACAAAGCTGAAAATCAAAACTACAGCCGGTCCTAAGACAAAATGGTAAGTGTGCTTTGTGGACTCCTGACAAATATGTCAGCCCCCAAATGGGGTACATGGACAGTACTGGTAGGCCAATCAGAAGCAATGTTTGCCTGCAAAATGACACCTGAGAAATGCTATACCACTGTGGAGAGTCAAGAAGGCAGGCTCTTGCCAGAAATATAGGCAAATGGCACCCTTGGAGAGGTAGGGTGCCGCTGGGGCGAGATCACTCAAATACCTGTTCACTGTCCATTTCACCACTTACCCTCTTAATTCTCTTTCATGGAGGAATTCTCACCAAACCATCCTGACATCCAAGCAGGCAAGTACCAACATTCTGAAACCTGGAGAAGCCCAATGATACTATGGGGAGATCTCTTCTGTACACAGAGTGCCAGTTTTCGTAATTATGCTAGTACACTAAAAAAGCAGTGGTTTACACAGACTGAGAAGGTTTCTATTATAGCCCCGAAGAACAGGAAAGAAGGAAAAACACAGTAACTAGAAAGAGGTATACTGGCAGATTGAAAATCTGGGTTCTGCCCTGGCTGGCGTAGCTCAGTGGATTGAGCGCGGGCTGCGAACCAGAGCATTGCAGGTTCAATTCCCAGTCAGGGCACATGCCTGGGTTGCAGGCCACGGCCCCCAGTAACCACACATTGATGTTTCTCTCTCTTTCTCCCTCCCTTCCCTCTCTAAAAATAAAAATAAAATAAAATAAAAAAAGATAGCAAATGTTAAAATTGTTTTTAAAAAAATCTGGGTTCTAATTTCAACTTTACCACTGCACTGTGCCTCAATTCTAATTTCAACTTTACCACTGCACTGTGCCTCAATTGTTAATAAGGACAGAGGTTTGCTACAATTAAATTAGGCGTTTTTTTTCTTTCAAGAGTTTAAGGAACTACTTATTTATTTATTTATTTATTTATTTGTCTTTTTTCAATCCTTACCCAAGGATATTTTTTCCCATTGCTTTTTTTTTTGTGTGTGTGGGGGGGTGCACATGGATTGGTTGCTTTCTCATAGATGCTCTGACCAGGGATTGAACCCACAACCTGGGTATGTGCCCTGATCAGGAATCAAACCCATGACCTTTTGGTCTATGGGATGATGCTCTAACCACACCAGCCAAAGCTTTATTTCCTTTTCAATCTCCAAAGAAATCTTGGAAGTACTAAGGAGGTGAAGAAAAAAGACACTATTACACAACATCCACAAACACACAGTGGGACTTGAACTCTTGCACTAGAGCCCTGTCCACCCTCCCACAGTGCTACCAGCCAACGAGAAATGATGACATCAGTGCCCCAGCATGTGGTTTTTGTGTACATGATGAAGACCACCACCTCTCTCTCAGTACTTACTACAATTTTTTTGTTCTTTTTAAAATGAAGCATAACTTTTTTTCCTCAGGAAAATAACATTCTCTTAACACAGCCAACCTTTAGAAAATCATGAAATACACCAACCACATTAAGTAGCTAGAGAATGGACCTAGGAATCAAGATTTCTGGAATCTAATTTTAGCTCCTACATCAGTGGATAAATGAGTAACTTGCAACTCTATCAAGTTTTTATTTGGGTAAACAATGGAGCAAAATAAACCCCTTAAAACAAATTCATGAGGCATAGTGTGGTGGGATGAAGGCAGCAAAAAACAGAGAAAGAATAAAATGCTCAAAGCGCTCCTGAAAGAAACAAAGTACTTCCATGTGATGAGGCCTATTAGTGACAATTAGTGAAAATTACATAAAGACCACATAATTACAAAGGAACTACCCCAAAGTATCAGTTCTATAGCCTCCAGCTTAGTAATCACCAACTAGTAACACTTACAAGAAAGAGAGATGCAAAGATCAACTCAAACGGAACTACAGAAAGAACCTGACCCATGGATCTCAGACACTCTATCGAGCAAAACTGTTCCAAAATGCACAACTACAGAAAGATTGCAATATTAATTAAGGATTGGAGGAACAAAACAAAACAAAAAATAGAGGACCATTTTTTACTCAGTAAGAAAAGTTTTTTTTCTCAGTTACTAAGGACATTCAAGAAGGACCATCCCAAAAGAATTTAGAGCCTCCCTACTCTCTGTAAATCTTCCAAGTACTAAATAACTCAAAACAGGTTTATCCCAATTTTATTGGAACAGACCATCACACTGCACATGTTTGAGACCAACAGGACCACTACCACCACACAGATGGCAGTCTGGACCATCACACCCTGTATCTGGTGGGAAGAACAACACAGCAGTTCCCCTTGCCCTGCCCGTCCCACGATACATAATGGATCTAGGCAATATGAGGCATGGGGGGAAAAGGCTGGAGAAGAGGGGACATGCACCTAATATTTAATCATCAACTTGGCTCAGAAACTTATGGGGAATACATTTTATGAACCAGCTAAGAATGGGTTCCTAGGACATACCTCAAGGATTATAAGCTCTGAATTCAAAACTTTTTTGGATCAACACATTGTTGTTTTCAGCCTACCTAATATTCTATCACCATCAAGTCTTATATTTTCCATTCTTCCAGACCTACTTATGGAGTCTACTCCATACAGTTTTATCCACTTTATTTCAAACTACCTATGACCCAGTTTTTTCCTGAAAACTTCACCCTGCCACATCAAATTCAAATAACTGTGTCATAGATTCAATCACTCAACAGATCCATTCCAAACACTAAGCTGTAATATCAAGGATACACACCCTGCTCTAAACTTAACTCTGCTGGTTCCAAATACGGGAAAGCAACTCCAAAAGCTATGCCATAAGGAATATACTAGCAGTTAGGGCCCACTTGTCCCCAAACTAGATGTAAGTTTTTGCTTTAGACACAATGCAACACTACTTTGTGATTTCACCTGCACATTTCGTAATTCATTCCTGATGAGCACTGGTGGGAATGGAAGGTGACGGGGTACAGAGCCAACTTTCTGCACGAAAACTTCCTAGGCACCCCCAAGAGATAGTGGGAAAAGGCTGATTTTTCTCCCAGCAAACACCAGTACTACAATCGCTATTACGTGAAGAATTCTGTTATACTGTCTCCCCAAAAACCTATTTTATTATGACCCCTTCTCCCCCCAAACAAGAAAAACCATTAACCCAAAATTGTCTTACCCTCTCTCTCTCTTCCTCCTGTCGTTTTATTCTTTCTCCTTTCCAGGGCTCCTGAACTTTCTGTGAACAAATTGTCTGGGTTACAGGGGCCAGTAAGGGTGCAGACACCAGAGAACTGTGGAGGAATTCTTTGACTGTCAGCAGTCAGGAAGGTAAGTGGACCCCCAACCAAGAATCCAAAGTTGCACGGTTATAATCACAGGAGTGCAGTGCCACCCCAGTGTAGCTACAAAGGAAATAAATCTAAGTCCCAGAAACTAATATGAACTCTATCACCGGTGTTTGGGTTCTACTCTTGCCCTCAGACACTGATTCTTCTTCTTTCCCCAGGGCCACAGGTAACCAGAGGTCAGAGAACAGAAGACTTGGAGGAGAAGGGTCCCTGCCCCCGAGGACTGGCTCAGAGAGCAAAATTGAGGACTAGAAGGATGCACAAACGCTTGTGTCAGGCACAGGGCCAGTTCAGGCCCAGCCACTTCCTCTGGTCTCCCCTCCCCACTTCTGGGAGGACTTCGCCCCTGCCTACCCAAGGCCTTGCGCCAAGAAGTACCTCCCTCAGCCTGCACAGCAGTCTATCTTTTGGAGACCCCAGCTGTCCCCCAAAACCTTTGCTCCCTTGAGACAGCTCCTGGGAGCCTTCACTTGATGTCACCCCCCCCACCCCTTCCTCAAAGGCCCTTCCTTGGGACGTCCCTCCTTCTCCACCAGGGAGCTGAACTCGGCCACCCACCACAGAGACACCCGCCCCCTAAGCCCCCCCATTCCTCCCCATCGCCCGCTCCTCCACAACCACTTCCGGTTCCGGGACGGACACACGTACAGTCACACCGTGGAGCACCCCCTTCCCCACCCCCCCCAGGGAAAAGGGGAGGGGGAGGAGCAGAGAGCTTGGCGCGCGCCGGCTGCAGCGGCGCGAGACTCACCCAGCGGCGACGGCTGCGGCGGCGCCAGAGCCAGAGCGCGGGAGGGGCGGCGTTGGCTGGGAGAGGAGGGAGCTGGTTGGGGTGGGAGGACCTCAGGGGCCGAGGGGAGGGGGAGCGCGCCGCGGAGCACGCGAGCACGCACTTTAGGCGCGACAGAGACCACACTCTCACACGCAGAGAATGCGTGCGAGACACCCGCAGGGCGGGGGCTCTAAGCAGTGGGTGGCCCCCTTTCTACCGCCCTCCCTCCCCTAACACTCACCCGGAAGTGGTGCTGCCGCTTGTGCTCCCAAGAACCCTAATTCCTCCACGGCCCCTCCCTCCCCCCCCCCAAACACGCTCCAAGTTGGTCCGCCGCGGAGAGAAGGCGGGAGCGCCGGAAACGAAAAAAGGGGGGAGGGAGGGAAATGGCAATGTGGGGGGGGCCGGCAATGGGGAACGGGGGGCAGCAATGGGGAAGGGGGGGGTAATGCAAAGGTCGAGTCACTTCCGGAAGCGGTAGAGCATATCCGGCGCCACTAGCGCCAGGAATACTGAGGCCACAAATTACGCCAAGGAGGGGCGGAAGTGGCTTCTGCCCAGGGACCCGGTAGAACCCTCTACGGACGTGACGCCGCAACGGAAGTGAAGGCGGGTTCTGCTAAGGGCAGAAGCTGAATCTTCAGAACTGCGGGCCTCGAGCTTCCGGAAGCGACTTTTGGGGAAGTGAGAGGGTGGGCTCCAGACAGGTTCATGAATTATGCATCAAGGTACCAGCAGAGGAATGGGTTTTAAAACAGTAGGGTCCCGTTTCCCTTCCCGCGGTCGGGGAATAGCCCGAGGTAGAAAGTTGCCGTTCTTTTTTCTTACACTGTACTCTCAGGAATTTCTCAGTGCTTTGAATATGCAGGTAAGGACAGGATGTGTCAGTTTTGTGAGGTTCCTACTTAGGCCCAAAGAGTAACTGATAACCTCTCGCAGCTATCAAAATCCGCCCCTCCCCGACCACACCCCTTAGTCTCTGCTTTGGTCTCTGCTAGTCTTGTTGCCTTCCTCTACATCTCTGTGTCCTCACCTTCCCTTGCTTTTAAATATGGCACTCATCACTACCTGACACTGTTTCCATCTCTTCCCATTAGAATTATCAGCTCCATGAGGGCAAGGACTTTGAATTATGTATCTGTCCTCAGAGCTGGGATTTAGTTAGTGGTCAGTAAACGTTTATGAACACTTAATGAAAGAGTTTATGAACTCTTTCAGGAAGCCTTCCCGGATTGCTCCAACCCATAATGGCCCCGTATGTCTTAATTCCCACAGCATTTAGTCTGTACCTTTTGTTGCTGTTTTAACTATTTCATACATGTGACTCCTCAGCAAGCTTGTCAGCTCCTCAGGGAAGAAATTGTCTCATACATAGTATCCTTCCCACTGTTTTGCTTAGCATATAGTACATGCTAAATATACAGCAGTCCCCTTATCCACAGGTTCGCTTTCCACTGATTCAGTTACCCGTGGTCAACCATGGTCCAAAAACAGTAAATGGAAAATTCCAGAAATAAACAATTCATAACTTTTAACTTATGTGCCATTCTTAACAGCATAATGAAATCTCCAGCCATCCGGCTGAGGGCTGAGTCTGGGACATGACTCATCCCTTTGTCCAATGTCTCCAAGGTGTACACTGTCCCTGCCTGAGGTACTTAGTAGCCATCTCAGCTATCATTGACTGTGGAGGTATTGCAGTGTTTGTGTTCAGGCAACCCTTATTTTACTTAATAGTGGCCCCAAAGCACAGCTGTAGTGATGCTGGCAACTCAGATATTGAAAAACCAGGCAATTGAAAAACCAGGAAGTGCTTCCTTTAAGTACAAAGGTATGTGTGTGTAGGAAAAAACATAGTATATAGGGTTCAGACTATCTGAGATTTCAGGCATCCCTTGGGGGCCTTAGAACTTATCCCCAGCAGATGAGGAGGGACTACTGTACGTTATTTGAGTAAATGAACGCTGTCGCTACCCTGTACCTTGATAGGGCCAGGGCAGCTCTGTTTTGACTGAAGCAGAATTGAAGCCCCTCCTACCAACAGGAACAGCCCCATGCTTACAGAGCAAAATAAACCTAGTAGAAATAATTATAATGCCCATTTTACAATAATGAAAATAAGACTGAAGATTTAAGTGATTTTTCCCAAGGCCACAGCAAGGAAGTAGTGAAGAACACCTAAAAATACACATTTAAATTAAATGTTTAAGAAGATATGTCTTTGGCTTGTAATTGTTCGTATCTTTTTTTTTTCTAATCCTCACCCTAAGATATATTTATGGACTTTAGAGAGGAAGGGAAAAAGAGAAACATCCACGTGAGAGAGAAACATGATTGGTTGCCTCCTGATCAAACCCAAAACCTAGGTATGTGCCCTTGATCAGGGATTGAACCCACAAACTTTTTACCCGCCCCCCACCAGAGCTTGTTTGTATCTTTTTATTGTTTTAAGTATCTACTTTTTATCATATTTTCAGGCTTTGCGCTCAGTCTGTGTTAACCCAGTAGCAACAGCAAACAGGATAAAGGTCTTAAGGGCTCAGATGTGACCAGACCCAGTTACTGCATAAGATGAAGAACCATGATTCAAGAAACCTTGATTTTGGGGGCTAAAGTAGAAGAGTAGGAGCAAAATAGTGGTCATCACTACAAGTCCTGGCTTTCCTCTAGTGCTTCTCCTCTTTACATTAACTGGCACTTCGGGGCCTCAGTGTCTCTGGCTGAGTCCTGCTCCTGCCCTTGCCATAAGAAGCAAGTTTTAAGTTCCTTGAACTCCTTAGAGAATAGCTTTAGAGTGATAAATGTGGGGTGTAGGGGGAGGAGGGCTGTTAATTTTAGCCCGGGGCTTTCCAGCTGGCACACTGTTACCATCTTGAATCACTTCCACACCCGGAGCTCTGCCCAGGAGATCCTCCTCCGGGGGGCTTCCCCATTCCCTGGTTTGGTCTGAGCCACAGTGGTAAGCATTCCAGGAAAACATTTAAGAGAAGCCTGGCTGAGTCATTTGATACACAACTCGGGAGGCGAAGACAGTACAATGCATAGTGATGAGAGACTCTGGTCCCAGTAGTGTCTGTAATGTGTGGCCTCCAAAAACCAAGACAGTAGTATGGACATTGTTCACGTTCTGGGCCTGTCACTTTGCAATGACTCTATGCTCTACCACTTCCTTGGAGCTTTCCGAGGAACCCCAAGGCCCCAGTTCCAGTTTCGGCTCCAAGAGAGAAAAAGGTTAGCATCCATTCCCTGTGGCCTCAAGACACTTCCCGGTTAGTGTGACTATGTGATTTAGTTTGGGATAATTCCTTTAGGAAAACTCAGAAGACTGAGATGTCTCCTTTCTCCTCTGTCTCTCCCATCTGACTTTCCACAGGCAAGAGGGCATTTAGGAAGAGGGAACAGGTGAGGATTTCCAGTGCCCTGCTGGTGTATTTTAATCTTTTTAAATTTAGAGAAACAGCAGTCTAATCAGGCAATAATTAATTCCCTCTTCATTAGGGGCCTCCATGTGTCCCTTTTGCATATGGATGAGCCGCAGGGTCACACTGTCCCTTTGCAGACAGTTGCTGAAGGTGACGGAGCTACAGTGTGCTCTCCAGGCACTTGAGCCCCTTCCCCTTCCCTCCCCCACCCAGGACAAGGACCAGATTCCTGTGGGGGACGCAGGGAAAGGTTACTGAGGCTTCTTCTCCTATCCTCCTGGGTCCCTCCCTCACTGCCCCCAACACTGCCCCCCCGCCCCCAGTCAGCACCTCTTCCTGCACCCTCAGGTTCCATCCAGTCCACCAACTGCCTACGGGGGTCTCTTCGGCCCCGCTGGGTTGCTTTTGAGCCTTCCTCAGCAGCTTGTTTGCCTTGTACCTCTGCTTTTACTTGGTTCATCACTCCCTGGCCTGGCTCTGCTTCTTTCTTCTATAGCAGTCTGTCTTTTCTTAGGGAGTCTGATGCCCTGAATGTATACACTGCTCTGGTCCTGAGAAATATGCCGCCTCCTCCCCACTCACCTTTGTGCGCTGCGTGGACACAGCCAAGCGCTCCAACACCTAAAAACACATCTACCAATCCATGTACATTCCTAATTTGAGCTGTAAAAAAGATAAACACATGGAGGCGTCCACAGCCCAGGGCAGCCCAGACTGCTTTTTCACACACTCCAGTCTCCTCTGCTCCCTGGAGCTCCCCATTTCCAGGGAGCAAGTGGGGCACAGATGGGGGTGGGGGGAGAAATGAGACCTGGGTGGTTACCATGGCAACAGAGCCTAGCAACAGCTGAGAGGCTGATGTGTTCCGTGGGCTTTTGCAGGGCGGTTACAAAAGCCAAACCTAGAATTGAGGGCTCAGAGGTGACTGATCCCAGCTGGGCAGGCTGGGTTCCCTCCCCGAAAACACGCCCCTTGATTCCACCCCCATACCCTATCAGAGAAGGCAGAGTGAGGAAAGCTAGTGAGTGTTAACCACAGAGCTTCCAATGCTGCACAGCTTTTGGGGGGCAACCCTGGGTGGGCACAGGTTAGAAAGCATGGCTGAAAATAAACCAAGCAAAGCAGCCTCCTTCCCCTTGCTCCGTTTTTCTCTTCTTTCACCCTTCACCCTCTGTCTGTCTTATCAGCTCTCTCTTCTCCCTTTTCTTGCTTGCTCCACTGCCCGTCCTTCTGTGGAATTTGCCCTTTTCTTCTGTCTCCTTTCACATGGTCTCTCTTGACCTTCACTGGCAAGTAACGGGCAAGTTACTCTTCCAGTTTCTCTTGCTCAGGACTGCTTCCTTAGTTTCTCTTCCTTCCATCTAGTCCCCAGGTAAAGTCCCTGAACCCAACTCCAGGTCAGAGCAGCGCAGGTCACACTGAGTCTGGAGGGGCTCCTCTGCTCATCCTTCTCTTTCTCCCTCTTGGCTGCCGTTGCCTCACCTCCCGTCCATTCTACAGGGCTCATAGACAGATCCAGGGGACTCAGGTATCTTGCAAAGGCTTTATTTGAAAATTTTGAAACTTACATCCCACAAGAATTCAAGATTATCACCACAAGAAGAGATAATACAAAAATATATATCACAGCATAGGAGCCAGGTAAGAGAGGAATAAGGAAGGAAGGTGGAAAAAATTATGAGAAGTAGGGACAAACCTGGGGTGGGGGTGGGGGGCAGAAGGAGTGAGTGGAAGAACAAAGGAGGGAGGGAGGGAGAGATGTTAGGGAGCCCAGGAAGGGGAGGGGTAGATTGGGAGGTAAAGCTCCCAATGGCCTTGAACCAGCTGCCTCCAGTCCCTGCCAACCTCGGTGGAATCAGGAGGCGCTGAGGGAGGCTGGGAAGAGGAAGACTGGCTCAGGGGGCTTTGAATTCCAGAGAGTGACACACATACAGACAGCCAGGACAGATAAGACAAAAGGGGCTTAGGAGGAAGGGAAGGGCAGATGGGAGCCCCTTTCTCATGTAGTGCAGTAGGTGACTCCCCAAAACCCATCTCCCAGACAACAGAATTGAGCAGTGGGGTGGGAAAAAGTGTGGGGCCTCACTACCTCCTTTCTTGTGGGGGAGCCCTCAGGGTAATGAGAGCACCCACGGAGCGGGATGATGAGGACAGTGAAGAACATAACATGGAGCAGGATGGGACCATGACAGATGGGGGCACGAGGAGCCCCCAGCTCACCTCCCACCGACCCCTGGGCAGCATGCAGGAGCCACAGAAACTAGGTCAGTGGGTGTTCATGAGATAAAAGTGTGGGCTTGACCCGCAACATTACAACATGGGGCTGGGACAGACACGCGAGAGGGAATGCTGAAGTCACCCACTGACCACTGAGTGACTGAGATAACTGTGAACCGCAGGAAGAGGAGAGCGCGAAAAATGTGAAACAAAAGGAAGAATGTGAGGGTCAGCAGAGGAGCGAGGTGGATGGGGAGCAGGGGCAGAAGACTGGCTGCACAACAGCATGAGTGTGTGCAATGGCCCATGAGGGTGGAGGTGAGTGTGCAAGGCTTTCATGTGAGTGTGCAAGGGTGGGCATGGGGGACCAGAAACCACAAATATGGGAGGTCCCCACCTAAAGGAGGGTGAGCAGGTAGGACTGACTGTGGGGCCAGTGAGTGTTCCAGGGTGGAGGGCAAGAGCAGGGGCCAGGAGCACCTGCGGCCCAGCTCCCACAGCCACCCCACCCTCAGTGGGGCGGTGGCTATGCCGGCCCCTCGGCCTCCTGCTTGGTGGTACCCCAACATTGGTGGGCATCACAGATTCACCAGGGGAATCCTGAGAGGAAGAGGGAAAGGGCACAGTCAGGAAACAAGGGGTAAGCCAGAATCAAGAGGGGAGTCCAAGACAAAGGGAATCAAGGTTAAGAGGGCAGAGCTGGGGTTACATGGCAGCATGAGAACAGGACACAGATCCACAGAGAGGGGAGAAGGAAGGGTCTCCCCAGAAAGAAGAGGTCCAGGCCCCGTGGGAGGGCCAGGAGCCAGGCTGGGAAGGAAAGCCACAGGCTCTGGGAGGGCCAGGCCTACCTCCTTCCCACCCACCCGGGAAGGAGTACCCCAACCACAGTTCCAGAGACCTAAAGGGCCTCCCCTCCTCACCCTCCCGTCTTTTTGCCCTGGCCCTCACCGGTTCAACTGGAAGGCTGGAGCCCCCTTGGGCTGGGGCATCCCAGGCCTGGGTCCCCCTCTGGGCTCCTCATGGTCAGGGGTGGGGGTGGGTGAGTCCCCGAAGGCCCCCAGCACAGTGACCCCGGCTGGGGACAGGTCTGTCAGTGGCTGCTGGCTCTCCTCCTGCCTCAGGGCACCTTGCTGTCCTGAGGGCCTGCGCCGCTTCTGGCTGCGGTCCCAGCTGGTACACCATAAGGGAAGAGGTTCTTTCATAAATTTAAGAAGCCCCCATTCTGGACCTGCAGGGCTGGTCACCCCAAGCCTCCCTCAGGCACCTCTAACACCCTACGGCAGAGAAACTGGCCTCTAAGACCATGTGCCCATAAAACCACTTCTCCTACCCCGTCTCCCTGGGGCTGTGGGATCTAAACCATCCTCCCAACCTGGTCCAGATCCACAGAACAGTACTTCCTCCCCACCAACAGGTAGAGTTCCCCAGAATTGCCTTCTCCCCCATGCATATCCAGAAGAACCATTTCTCTCCTCAGCATGTGCCTTGGCAGGTTGAGTGCCAGTTCAAAGTCAGCTAATGACCTGGACACTTTTGTCTAATGATTCTCTCAGTAAAGTGTGAAGGACTGAGTGACCCATTATTAAATGCATGCAGAGAAAACTCCAGATTTGCTCCCTCCTTCCCAGGCAGCCCTAAGGAGGGGCTCTACAGACTGGGTCAGTTTTCTGTCTTCCTTCTCTAGGAGAAATGAAGGCAACGGATACCCACCAAAGCCCCTGGTGCACATAAATAATCCCCTACCTCTCCCATTACCCTTTTATTTCCCTGGGAGAAGGGATCTGCCCTGGTTTCTCACTGTTCGCCCCAACCCAAATCCTTAACTACCTTTCCCCAAGGTCTTGCTTTAATCAACCACTTCCTATCCCACCCCCAGCAAAATTGATGCCCTTGCTCCTTCCCTCCTTCCAGCCAAACATTCAGCCCTTATCTGCCAGCACTCTCCTCGCCCCAGCTTACCAGAACTTGAAGATGATGCCAGTGGCCACGAGAACGATGATGATGGAGATGGTAATTGTGACATAGAGCTGGGGGTCCACACCTGGTTGGGGTGGGAAGAAAGTTTAAGGGAGGCTCAAGGTGGAGGAGCCACGAGGCAGTGGGAATGGAGCTGGGTTGCGGGTTCAGTAAGCTTGAGGAGGGCTGCCAATGTGAATCCACACTGCCCAGCTCTTTCTAGAGCACCCCCTTTATTCTGTTCACCAGCTTTACCCAGAATTTTTAGCTCTTTTCCTTCCAAATCCTTCTCCACTTTCTCAAACCTGGATACATGTGACGAGGAAGGGGCTGCAAGGTCAGAGAGAACCTGCTTTTGTAAAAAACAAGGGGGTGGAAACATCCATCTCTGCCCTGGCATCACCCCCAAACCACTGGCCCTGTCTCTGTATTCCCGGAGCTGAGCTGTCACCAAGTTCCTTTCACCCATGGTGTTCCTCTGCATGGACTCCTACTCTGTTTTGCAAGTTCAGTTCAAATGTCAATTCTTGAAAAGTGTCCTGCCCTGGCTGGCGTAGCTCAGTGGATTGAGCTCGGGCTGTGAACCAAAGCATCGCAGGTTCAATTCCCAGTCAGGGCAATGCCTGGGTTGCAGGCCACGGACCCCAGCAACTGCACATTGATGTTTCTCTCTCTCTCTTTCTCCCTCCCTTCCCTCTCTAAAAATAGATAAATAGAATCTTAAAAAAAAAAAAAAAAAAGTGTCCTGAGTCCCAAGCAGAAGTTTCTCCCCTCTTTTTTCTTAAAAACATGCTGTACATGCCTCTAGTAACGCACTTATTACATTGACATCCCCAAGTATTTACACATCCGTCTTCTCCCACAGACCTGAGCTTGGGGGTTAGAGGCATCTTCATCCCTGACTCCCGGGCCAGCACAGCATTTGTAGGAGGAGCTTACGGACAAGGCCTCTCTTGCGGCTCTTTGAGTCTTCAACCAGCCTCCCCACCCTCATTTCCCTACCAGCCGCTCCCACTCCCACTCACCTTCCCCACGGCCCCCGAATAACAATGGCCGCAGGGTGGCAGGTGTCTCTCTAAGGATGATCCCATCTCCATCACCCCGCATGGAGTCTGAATTGGGGTGCGGGGTAGCCAGCCCATGGGGGGCTGCAAAACCATAGTCCAGGGGCAGAAATCCAGGATTGGCGGAGTTGGGGTCCCCCCCATCCTCTCGAGAAACTGTAGGGCCCCACACAATAGCCCAGGGGTACTGGGATGAGGGTGGCCCCTCTTCAAAGCCTGATGGGGTGGCCGGGGGAGCCGTGCCCGGCAAAACTTGCCGCCTAGATCTTGGAACCCGAGGGGATCGGCTTGGTGGTGGTGCACGCTCCCACACACACACATGGCGTGGGGCAGAGGGGCCTCCTCGGGCACATGGGGGACGTGCTGGGGCTGGTGGGGTTCGAGGGGAGGAGGAGCCTTGAGCAGGCGGTGGGAGGGGCAGCAACAGCAGTGGCCAGAGAGGGAGGAGGTGGGACAGCAGCAGTGCAGGCCTGCAAAAAGGGAGAAAAAAAGGGTGAGACAGAAGCCCATCTTGGGCCTTCGTTTGGGAAGGACAAGCTCATACCAGAGATCCCCAGCTGCCTCTCTCCAGGTCTCTCTGCAAAAGCAGGTGGGCCTTGGGAAGACAGCCTCATTTTCTGTCTTCCTAGTGTCTAGCCCTTGGGATGGTGGGCCCTTGGTGGGCCTAGGGAGGAAAGGGCCAAGGCCTCAGGGAAAGTGGCCTCCAAGCTCCCGCTGTTGTGCCGAACTTACCACATCCTGGACTCCATGTTCGAGATCTTCCTCAGCTGTGACCCAGATTTCCAGCCTTTACTGGGAGAGAGAAGAGGTTGTCACATCCCCACCCTCCCTGCCCTGGGTACTTTCCCAGCTCATTCATCACCAGTTCTACCCCCATCTCCCCTCTCAGGCTGCTGGCTGCCAGCTATGCTGCTGCCACCCAGGATTCACTGCTGCTGAGCATCCTCTGCGGGGCAAACTCCGAGGGTGGCTCCCTGTCTAGACCCCAGCCCCTCTCTACCACTCCCCAGGTCACTGTTACCTCCCCACCCCAGGGTCTACTCTCACTTCTCAGGCTTCCTTCTCACTTCCGCTGCCCAGAGCTCCAAGCTTTTCTTGAATCTTAATTTAGAGCAAAGAACCTTGTGATTCCCTGTGTACCTACCGCTAGGGAGGGAACGTGGGGGAGGGAAGAGGAAGTCAATCTGAGTGAGTCTGTGAATGTGTGTGTGGCATGTGCGCAGTGGAGGCATCCCCAGGAATCTGCATCTTTAGGAGAAGGGGAAGAGGAGATGGAGGATGGAGGGGAAGAGACAGAGAAAGAGAGAGGTGAGTGGGAGAATATAATGTATAATTTTTGCTGAATGTTTTTTTAAAGATTTTATTTATTTACTTTTAAAGAGAGAGAAAGGGAGGGAGAGAGAGAGGGAGAGAAACATCAGTGTGTGAGAGATAGCATGCCCCCAACTGGGGGCCTGGCGTATAATCCAAGCATGTGCCCTGACTGGGAATTGAACTGGTGATCTTTTGGTTCATAGGCCGGCACTCAATCCAGTGGGGCTAATTTTTGCTCAATGTTCAATCATCCTAATGCATAGGTGCCCTCTGAAGGGAGACAGGAATAGGGAGAGACCACCTCCTAAATGTAGCTCTCCTGGGTAAAGAATCCTGGGAGAGTCAGGATGGTTGGCTTTGAAAGAGGAAGGACATGTTTTCAGGGTTGAGGGTTCTGGGTGGGGGGCAGTCTCCCCAGAGTGAATGAGGATATGACACCCTGCGTCCTCTGGATTCTAGGTCTAACCCTGTACATGAAGTACTCTCAGAGAGTAATGGGAATATGGTTGTAAAGTGTGAGGAAGGGAATGGGGAAGTGGGCAGCGGGGATAGACGTGAAGGGTTCGTGAAGGGCCCAGCAAGGGAAGGTGGGCTGCGGATGAACAGGGAGGAGAAGGGTGAAGAGGAAGCCGGCAGCGTAGAGCACAGGGTGAGGGGCAGGAGTCGGCCCTGAAAGAGAACGGAAGAGGGTGGGTGCAGAAGACTGGCAGCGTGCAGGATGCTGGAGGGGGAACAGGATGAACTAAAAGGTCGGGGAGGGAAACACGGTGAAGGGGCTCACAGGAACAGGGGAAGAAGGGGGTAGGGCAGGAGAGGAAGGAAAAGGTCTAGGCAGGAAGGGAAGGTGAGACAGTGGAAGGGGAGGGAGAGGGGTGGAGAAGAGCAGGGCTGGGGAGAAAGGAGATGGGAAAGGAGCGAGCCTAATACCGTGGACAACGTGAGGAGAGGAAGGGATGGGACTGAAGACTGGAACAGCAAAGATGGAGGAGTTGGAAATTGTTTCTTTCGGTGTAAAGGGACGTGGAGCTACGGGAGGAGATGGGGTAGGGGCATGGCGGGGAGAAGGGAGAGAGGGACGGGAAGGGAACGAAGCTGGAGGGAGGGGGTGTGGGAGCGAAGCAGTGAAGCGGAGAAGGGCTCACAGGGACACCGTGGCCAGCTGACTCCAGGACCCACTTGCTCTCTGCCTTGTGCATCACCCCTTCCCCCTGACGTCAACTCCAGTCTCCGGACCCGAACCCCCTTTAGCTGCCCCCGCCAGGAAGCCCGCAGTCCCCAGGCTGGCGCGCCACCCCCTCCCTCTCCTCGCGCCTCACGGACCTGTTGTGCGCAGGAGACGAGAGGGGGTGGGGCGGGAACCTTGGGGTGGGGGATCCCGGCCCCATCCCCAGCGTTGCCCCAGCCCACCCGTCTCCCGAGTTCGCGCTCCCCGCACAGGGCTGGAGAGCGGCGAGAGTGGGGGAGAAGACGAGGACCAGGAGGTCGGGGGAGAAAACGAGGACCAGGAGGTCGGAGAAGGGATTCGGAGGGAGGGAGCACCCAAAGCAGACAGGGAACCCGAAGCGGGAGGATGCCAGGAGCCTAAGCCGAAGGCAGGATGGAGGCAGCCTCGGGGACGGTGCCCACTGCGCTAGAAGGGCAGGATGGAGCTGGGCACGAAGGAGGGATGGAGAGCACGGCAGGGAAGGAGCGCTTCTGGGCTGGAGGCTGGAGCTCGGGTGAGGGGCCGCGCGGGGAGAGGCGGGGGCGAAAGACTCGGAGTCCGGAAGGGCAGGGCCGGGCCCCCTCGGGTGGGGGCGTGGGGGTCCCTTTCACTCACCTGCAAGCCCGGCGCGGCGGCGCGGTAGCTGCGGGCGCTCAGGGACGAGCGAGGCTGGGGGGTCGCGGGAGCAGGTGGGGCACGGGGCATGGTCGGGGGGGGGTTGGCCGGCAGCGGGGTGCTGGAGAGGGGGGGGGCGGGCGCCTGGGGCGCGGGGCGGCGGCGACGGTGGCGGCGGCGGGAGATGCTCCGCTCGGCTCGACTCGGCTCGGCTCGCGCTGCGCTCGGCTCGGCGGGGCTCGGCGCGGCACCTCCGAGCGCTCGGTCTCCGCCTCTCCCCCTCCCGCCGGTAGGCCACACGGTTTAACCCTCCCGCTGCCGCGCACCACGGGAGGCGTGCTCAGCTGTGTCCCAGGTGGAAGGTTGGAGAGGGCGGCGGAGGGTGAGCGACGGTCTGATTTCCTGCGTTTTGACGGCGGGCTTCTCCACCCTGTCACCCCAACGTCATGGACACCCATGGTTACCTTAGGTAGTTTCTGAGATTCTGTGTCCCCAACTCTGCTTCACTCCTGGTGGAGAGTGAGGAGTGGGGAGCACGGTGGGGGTGGCAGCGAAGACCTCGCACCGACCTCGGATTGTCCCCATAACTGGACCCCCCCATCCCACTCTGACCCTGCTGTACAAGGCGTTGTCTCCAAAGCACCCAGACTGTCTTTAAAATGAGTAGTTCAAGTCACACCACTGAGTCTGTCTAGCAGTCAGGTATCCAGACTCCTTGCTGTGACTGACAAGGCCCTACGTGACCTAGCCCCTGAGTAACTCTCCCTTTTCTTTTCCTAACCCTTATGCCCCAGCTACACTCGAGCGGATCTATGTTTCTAGAACTGGAGGAGCTGAACCGGCCACGAGGTCTTTGCACTTGATATTCCCTGTGCCTGGACCATTTCCCCCTGGCTTTTACCAGTGACTCACTCTTTTCATTAATATTTCACTCAGATCCAATGTCACCTTTTAGGAGGCCTTCTCTAACCTCTCTATCAAACGTAGCCTCCCCTGCCCCCACGCTCACCCCGTCCCACCCCAGCCATCTCTATCACAGCCCGGTTTCATTTCTAGGTTGTACTTCTAGGGCACCATACTCTCCTTGTTTCCTTCCAACCTCACTAGCTTTTCCTTCTCAGTCTTTTTCTGCTCGACCTCTAAATGTCTGAGCTTCTGAGGACTCAGTCCTTGGCCCTCTTGTCTTTCCACGTTCTCTGTCCAGTGATGTCATCCAGTCCCAGGGCTTGAACACTGTGTAAATGTCAGAGAGTCCTAAATTTATATGCAGAGTTCCAGACTCATTTATCCAACAGCCTCCTTGACATCTCCACTTGGGTGCCTAATAGCCATGCAAAGCTAATGCAGCTGAAAGGCATGTCTGGAATTCTCTCCTGGCCAATTCATTGCTCTCCCAGTATTCCCCATCCCACTTGTTCAGGCTAAAAACCTAGGAAATGTCCTTCTTCCCTTTCCCTTTTCTTACTAATTCCCATCCTGTATCTAATTCACCAGCAAGTCCCATGAGCTCTGCATCCCAAACATATCCCGAATCCATCCACTTCTCTCCAGCTATGTTGCTCACATCCTCTCCAGGTGAGAGACGATGGCTGGAATAGTGCACCGGCTTCCCAGCTGTTCCCTCGATCCTGCCCTTGCGCTTCACAAACTCGTCTTCAGAATGCTCTTTCCTGCTTAAAGTATTTGAGTGCCTTTTCATTGTACTTGGAATAAATCTGAACTCCTTGTTGGGAGAGGCCTTTCGACTTGTGTTCCTCCTCAATGTTCAAACAATGTTCCTGCCAGATTGCACTGCTTGACGTTCTAGAACACCCAAAGTCATTCTGTTAGCACCCCTGCACTTTTGATTCCCTGTTTCTGGAAGCTTTTGTGCCCCCCTTCAGTCTCACTTTTACTAGGTTGGCTCCTTCCTCTCACCAAACCATCCACTCTATTTCATCAATATGTTCCATTCTTTCCAACTCATCTCACTCTCTGAAATGATCTTGTATTTGTTTACTGTTTACTGTCTATCCCCCCACCCCATGTATACTAGAAACAAAGATCTCATTTGTTTTGTTCCCCTGTAGCTTACCTCAGGGCTTAGCATATATATGTTCAATATTCATTGCTTAGTGAACTTCACCTGGGACCCCTACCCATTCTGTCCTCTGCCCTCCACCTGCCTTGCCTCTGTCTTCCTGGCCTCCCTGATCTCTGCCCTGTGATCTGTGCACAATGCTTCTCTGGCTGAGTCTACTCAACCCACGCCTCTCCAGACAGTCACCCTTCATCCCCTGCATTATTACTATCATTAGCCTTGCACTCCCGCCTCCCGGAAGGAAGCCTGCTGTCCTGACCAGCATCTGCAGTGGCTGCCCTCCTGCTTGTCTGTCCCTGACAGTCCTTCATTCTGAGGTCAGAACAGCAGGGAGTGAGCCATCCTTGTGTCTCCCAGTGGGAAACACAGTGCACATTGGATGTGAACGGTGCCATGTGAGGCAGGGTGCACAAATCACACCGAATCCTGGGCCTCGGTGAGTCCCAGTGCATCCTGAAGATGTGCAGTAAGAGGACTCATTATGTGACGGGCGTGCGTCATTTACTGTCAGACAGTCTTTTACACTGAGAACTTTGAGCCATTATCAATCATTGCTAGTATTTTTATTCATTCGTTCATTCAACACCTACTACATACATGCTGGGAACTAAACCAGGGCCTGGGGATACAGCGGAAAGCAAGAACAAAGCCATCATGACCTCTTGCGATTTAGACTCTAGTGAGGGAGACAATGAAATAGAGTGATAAGTGAGTTTTCAGATAACTTGAGGACCTTCCCATACTCCACAGCCCATAAATCCCCTGGGCCTGGCTCTGTGGTCTCTTTTTATCATTCGTTATCTCTGGGCTCACTGAGGGTGTCAGTCTTTGTCAGCGTAGACTTCTGTCTGTTTCCTGTCCTCCAGTGTCCTTCTGGACTCTTGTCACTCTCTGCTGATGATCTTGCTTTCTGCTCTTCTGAGAAAATAGAAGCTGGCAGAAGAGAACTTCCCACTTCCACCACCACGTCCCAGCCCCACCACTCCTGGGGGGAGATAGCAGGCCTTTTTAATCACCAGCGGTCTTCACTCCAGGGACTGTCCCTCCCTCCCCCGCATCGCTCCTCTCTGCTTGATGATTCCAGCAGCCTGTTAAGCACCCTGTAATTTCTCACAGCTTAAAAACCCTTCTTAGCTCCAGGTCCCGCTCCAGCACCGCCCTCCCCTGTTCGCCTTCACAGGAAAACATCTCAGAAGACGGTCTCCATTCACCACCTCTTCCACTTCCCCCATTTCTTCTCTTTCTCTCTTATCAACGTAAACTATTTAATTTTTGTAATTCATCATATGAATGGGTAATACATTCACATGTGCAAAAACAGTTTTCAATATTAAAATGTACAGGGTCTGGCAGAAGTAACGCCTGCTTGAGGGTGGTTGGTAGGGTAATAATATGGATGTAATAATTTATAGTTTAAATTTGAACATTCCACCTAAAATGTCATATGGTGTACTTGAGTGTGATACTGTAATGTTACAAAATTATATGCTCATGATTTTGTAATAAAAATTTTTGTAATAAAGTAGGGGCGTTATTTGTGCCGGACCCTGTGTATAATGAAAGTTCTCATTCTCACTGCCGCCCACCATCTTTCCCATCCCTGCACTCAATGTGACTAATTTCTGTGCATTCTTCCAGAGTTTCTTTATGCATACACAAGCAAATAGTAATATACATTCTTTTTTTCTTATTCTCACCCGAGGACATATTTTCATTGCTTTTTATTAATTTTTTAAAATATATTTTATTGATTATGCTATTACAGTTGTCCCATTTTTTCCCTCACCTTTATCCCCCCTCAGGCCTGTACCCCCCTCCCACCAGCAATCACCCCCCCTTAGTTCATGTCCATGGGTCGTATATACGTTGTCTGGCTTCTCCATTTCCTATACTATTCTTAACTTCCCTGTCTATTTTGTACCTACCAGTTTTGCTTCTTATTCCTTGTGGCTTTTTCCATATTCTCCCCCTTCCCCCTCCCCATTGATAACCCTCCATGTGATCTCCATTTCTGTGATTCTGTTTCTGTTCTTGTTGTTTGCTTGGTTTGGTTTTTTAGGTTCAGTTGTTGATAGTTGTGAGTTTGTTGTTATTTTACTGTTTCTATTTTTGATCATCTTCTTTTTCTTAGATAAGTCCCTTTAACATTTCATATAATAAGGGCTTGGTGATGATGAACTCCTTTAAGTTGACCTTATCTGGGAAGCACTTTATCTACCCTTCCATTCTAAATGATAGCTTTGCTAGATAGAATCATCTTGGATGTAGGTCCTTGCCTTTCATGACTTTGAATACTTCTTTCTAGCCCCTTCTTGCCTGCAAGTTTTCTTTTCAGAAATCAGCTGGCAGTCTTATGGGAACTCTTGTAGGTAACTGTCACCTTGTCTCTTGCTGCTTTTAAGAGTCTCTCCTTATCTTTCATCTTGGGTAATGTAATTATGATGTGCCTTGGTGTGTGCTTCATTGGGTCCAACTTCTTTGGGACTCTCCGAGCTTCCTGGACTTCCTGGAAGTCTATTTCCTTTGCCAGATTGGGGAAGTTCTCCTTCATTATTTTTTCAAATAAGTTTTCAATTTCTTGTTCTTCTTCTCCTTCTGGTACCCCTATGATTTGGATGTTGGAATGTTTAAAGTTGTCCCAGAGGTTGCTAAGCCTCTTCTCACTTTTTTGAATTCTTGTTTCTTCAGTGTGTTCTGGTTGAATGTTTATTTCTTCCTTCTGCTCCAAATTGTTGGTCTGAGCCCTGGTTGCCTTCCCTTCACTGTTGGTTCCCCGTATATTTTTCTTTATTTCACTTTGCATAGCCTTCACTTTTTCCTCTATTTTGCGACCATACTCAACCATTTTTGTGACTATCCTGATTACCAGTGCTTTGAATTCTGCATCTGATAGGTTGGCTATCTCTTCATTGCTTAGTTCTATTTTTGGAGCTTTGATCTGTTCTTTCATTTGGGTCATATTTTTTGTCTTGGAGCACCTATAATGTTGTAAGGGGCAGAGCCTTAGGACTTTGCCATGGTGGGGCAACCCATGTAACTGTATTGTGGCACTGCATGTAGGGGAGGGATCCAAGAGGGAACAATGCTGCTTGCTTGACTCACTGCAGGCTTGCAGCCACTTCCCCCACTACCCACAAGCAAATTGGGCCCTTCTGGTACTGACTCCTGGGTGAGTGGGTTTGTGTACATTCCAGGACCCTGTGAGTCTCTCCAACAAACTGTCCTGTGAGGCTGGGAGTTTCTCCTGCTATTGCAGTCCCCACAGGTTTTTACGGCAGAGGTTTTAAGGCTTTATTTCCCCGCACTGAAGCCCTGGGTTGCACAGTCTGTCTTGCTCCCCAGTTGTTCTTCCTGGTTTATCTGCAGGCAAATGTGAGACCACCCAGTCCTCCAGCTGCCACCTTGCCACGAGTCCTCTTCACCCTGGCTGCCCATCTCCATCCCTCCTTCCAGTTTGAATGAATGTTTCTTCTTTAATTCCTTGGTTGGTAGACTTCCATATAGTTCGATTTTCTGGCAGTTCTGGTTATTTTTTGTTTTAAATTTGTTGTTGTCCTTCTTTTGGTAGTGCGAGGAGGCAAAGTGTATCTACCTATGCCTCCATCTTGGCTAGAAGTCTCCGTAACATACAATGTTATTCCCTCAGGTATTTTATGTAAAAGTTGGCATGTTATGTATTCTGTTCTACATTTTTCTTGTTTGACTTAACAATGTATCTTTGCTATCTTGCCACATCAATGGATAGGGAGCTTCTTCATTCTTTCACACAGCCTCATAATATTCTGACATATGGCTGTGCTCCCAAATCTCCCCTGAGCCTAAACTACCCTGCTGAAATTCCTTTTCTCGAGGCAACCCGTGACTTCCACATTTCCAAGTCCGAAGGTCAATTGTCAGTGTCGTTTTACTTGGTGATCAGAAGTCTTTGATATAGGTGATCACATCCCCTTCTTTAAATACTTTTTTAAAAAACTATTTTATTTATTTACTTTTAGAGAGAAGGGAAGGGAAGGAGAAAGAGAGGGAGTGAAACATCAGTGCGATCGATTCATTGATTATCAGTTGCCTTTTGCATACCCAAAACTGGGGACCATGTGCCCTGACTAGGAATCAAACTAGAAACCTTTGGTTCACAGGCTGGTACTCCATCCACTGAACCACACCATCCAGGGCTAGAACCACTTTCTTACCTGACTTTTATCAAGCTGCCCTGACCTGAATTTTGTCCTCCCACACTGGATCCTCCTCCTTTGCCAGTTCCTCTTCATCTTCCTGACGGCCACATCCTGGCTCTCTTCTCTATCTATGGTCATACCCCAAGGGATCTCATTTAGTCTCTGGGCTTTAAATATTATTTTTACAGATGACTTCTAAATTTTTGTCTCTAGCCTAGCCCCTTCCCTTATCCCAGACTTGCAAACCTGCCCCTCCCTTTGCACTTCCTCTCTTGACAAATGGCATCTCAATTCTTCCCGTTGATCAGGGAGGAAACCCTGAAATTATCTTTTTTTTTTATAAAAGCAAACTAATTTTATTTGAACAATCTAACTGGAGAGAAGGGTAGGTGAACGTGTACTGTAACCACAGAGGAACATTCTATGTCAAATTTTAAAACACAATGACAGAATAAGCTAAAATAAGTTTTTTTCTCCCCTAAAAGAGCTATCTGAAAGGAAAACAATGTTTACTGTGACATGTTA
>PVIA01010287.1:0-52974 GCA_004024845.1 Tonatia bakeri | reverse complement strand
TGTTCTCTGACATTAGTACTATTTTCATTGTTTTATAATAAGGAAACTGTGGTTTAATAAAGTGAATGTTAAGATCATTCAGCTGGGGTTCAAACCCAGGTCTAAAAACCAGATTCCTTCTTGCCCCCTTTACCACTGGCCTCATGGCAGGAGAGACAGACACTGGAATGACAGCTACTATCCTGTAGGGCAGTCCCAACATGTGCTGAAGTGCCACACAGTGCAGATGAGAGGACAGTTGATTTGACCTTGGCGTGAAGGTGGAGAGAAGAAAATCAACAGAGAAAAGACAATGTGCTTGACCTTGAAGGATAAGAAGCTGCCAGCCTGGCAGGTGCACTGCCCCTCCTGACTGTGCTAAGCAGTGACTTCATTTGATTCTTACAACAAGCCTGCCAGGTTTATAAGGCAGAAAACAAGTATAAGAAGCTTACCTTACAGCCACAGACAGTTTAAGAGGTTGCAAATGGCACAGCCAGTGTTCAAGTCACATCAGGCTGCCTTCACGGTTTGTTCTCTCAGCCTAAGGAAGCCTCAGACTTGGGAACAAATGTGACCAGACTGAGGGATTCTCTTTACGTTTTGTGATGAAATCACCTCCCTCTGCTCACCCTAGTCCTGGGCCTGCAGGGAGAGATGAGTTATGTGATCACATGTGTGTCTTAAAAGCACTGTTCGGACAGGAGGATTACAGACTTTCAGTGTATCTGTGAATCTAAATGTATCTCATGTACAAAACAGAACAGCAAAAATTTCTTCAGAAACAAGGTGGCTATTGTCACCAACCATGGCCTTCTGAGTCTCTGGTGGAGAATGTGGCTCACAGCCTTGCTGCTCATTGGAATCACCAGGGATGTTTACAAAATCCCAGTGTCTGGGCCCTTCTTACAGAGCTTATGATTCACCTGAGTCGTGGGAGCTTTAAAATCTCCTGAAGTGATTCTAACGTGCTGCTGAATCTGAGAAGAACTGACTTAGTGACCAGAGGACCACAGTTTCACTTAAGACCCTACTAAACAGACAAGACATTTAAATTTGATGCTGGAAAGATACTCTCAGATGCCTCAGGATATGAAATGGAACCCCTGAGTTGTGGTCCAAGAGGTGGCATCCCAGACAAAGTCACCAAAGGCCAGGCAACTGTCAAGGTCCTCTGGGTGTCAGTCTTCTGATGTGTAATGTTAGCGTCAACATTCCATTTAGTTCCCCAGTTCTGTGAATCATGAAGTTTTGGGCAAGAAACCCAGTCTGATGTTCTACCAAGCACACATCTTTTATCTGCCACAGCCTGTCTCCTGATGTCCCTTTTACCTCTGCTGTCCTGGAAAAGACACTGGCCTAACATGTAAATGCAAGTAAAAGTCTTGCTTCATTTGAGCAAAATGCTTATTTTCAGGAGGCCATGTAAATGATAAAGATGGTAACAGGGAGAGGGTCAGCAGGGCGTGGCCTAAAGGACAAGGGATTTGGTGTCCGTTGGCCTGGCTTTGGACTCTAGTTCTGCCCCCACCAGCCGGAAGCACGAGAGCAGTCTGTGCCTCTCTCTGAGCTTTGGGCTCCATGTCTGGAGATTAACATCATGACACCAGTCCTGCAGGATTCCTGCCGTAGGCCTCCATTAGGTCACAGAGACTACAGTCTGCTTAACAGCAGATTGTCAGGCATGTCATAAGTCCCTAGCAAATATTAGTGACATAAAAATATTGATGGTGAGGAGAGCTCAGGGAAAGCAGAAGTTTATATTCAGGCAGCAGAAGTTGTATTTGTTGAATTTGAATTTTTTCCTTTTTATCTTCAACTTCTTTTGTAAAAAAGGACTTTTTCACTGGCCTGACTCTGTGAAGAGCACAAAGAAAAAGCATGAATCTTTTCTTTGCTAAAATGATACATTTTCCAAAGTCCTGCTCTAGTTTCTTCTTGTGGATGCATCCTTCCCTGACCACTCCTGCCCCCATTCACTATTCTTTTGTCTGAACTCCCACACTTTGTCTGTGTCTAAGAATTTTCCAGATGCTGTATTGTTCACTCAGTAATTCAAGTGCATCAGTCTGTCTCGAAACCCAGAAGCCTCCTTTGTGTTCATGTCCCTCTATCCCCGTGACTGTGGAGCAGGCCTTACCTGATTCACAGAATCATAAAGGGGAGTCAGGGGTCTTCTGGCTTCTGCTTAAAGTGGAAGCCTTATACTTTTCCAGCAATTTAGGCAATGGCCTATGAATCAGGACATGTCTCCCTGCCCTACCTCCTTGCAATAATTTCCAGCCATTACTCTTTCCAGCTTCTAATTGTTTCTAATAATGCTTGATTTCCTTCCACATCTCTGGGGACAGTGGTTGTGTCTTCTCTTAGTTCTGTCCCCTTTGTGAGTTACGGGACACCTTCCTATAATGGTGGCACCTGGGAATGACAGGGCAGAGCCTCACCATCACCTCTGTCACAGCTTTTCCTTTTAAGCTACTGCTAGCTAAACAAATACTCTGCGTCAGGACCATGCTTGCTCTGCGAACACAGCTTTGAGATAGGTTTTCTAGCCCTCAAGTTGGCCTGAAAGTCAAGTTTACCTTGATGGCCACACCCAGCCCCTTCTTCATAGGAAATTCAATTTCAGTAAGTGTTGTCATAAAGTTGTTTGTAAAATAAAACAAACATTTTTTGGGAAAAAAAAAGAACTGTCACTGCTCTTCATTGCCTACCACTAGCTCAATGCAATTTTCACACATAAAACTGGCACAGTCAAGTGTGCTGTATTGTACCACATCAATTATGACCCCTCTGAAGATATTGTTCCAAAAATAAACACAATTAAGAGCATAGATATGGAGAAGCAAGAGGGTGGAGGAGTCAGTGGAAACCACAGTAACCTCCTCTCAGAACCAATCTGGAATTACAACTAAATCGTGGGGAAATCACTCAGAACAAACTACTGAACAATATCAAAACAGAAGCCTTATAAAACTCAGACAGACAGAAGAATCAGGTTCAGCAATAACTGACTGGTAAGAAGTGCAGTGGATGCTCAAGAGGGCAGGCTGGGTGCCCACAGAAGGCAGCACCAGAGGGATAATTAAGCAACTGTTTGGAACACACTGCAAAGTGTGGAGTCTAAACCCTACACTGGGATCCCCAGCCTAGAGCACCAGAGCCCCAAAAGTACAGTGTCAGAGTTGCTCTCTGCCAGAGATGGAAGGCTGGAGACACAAAGAGCTGATTAAAAGACCAACACACAAATGTTCATTCGCTGCCACTTACCCAGGACTCCAGCAGAGGCAGGGGCAGAGTGGTCTGGAGATGCCTGAGAGAGACTGGGGACAGAAGTTTTGGGGAGAGAAGTGAGAGAGTAGCTGCTGGAATCCCAGGGCTGAGTCATCCCCTATGCAGCAGCAGTCATTGTGCTCAGACAGACCACTCCCCTCTGAGCAGCAGCAGCCTGAGGGGAAACAAGAGCCCCAGCCCCAGGAGAGACACTGCCTTGACTCTGGGGTGCTTAAGCCTAATTGATGAGTGCAGAGTGAACTAGATTAACAACTGCAGGAGACAGCCATGGACAGTAGATTCCTGGCAGGCTCAGAGCAGCCTGCCTAAGGTCAGATGGAGTCAGTATCTTCCATCACCAGAGACAGATCCAGAAGGGGAAAACAGTGGTAAATACTAGAGGCTACCTAGAAGAAATCTATGGTGGTCTTCTCCATGATTAGCGACATTTTCTTTCCTGCATAGCTTTTTAACATTTATTTCTTGTCCATTATGTTTGTGCATATTAAGTTACTAGATTTTACATGATAGTTTATTTCTCTCCTTTCTTATAATAGTCTTAATCTCTTTACACCCTTATTCACACTGGTTCATTTACTGTTGATAGTGGGATTGTGGGGTGAGAAGGGAAATATTTTTTCAGTTGTGGGTTTGTTCCCTGGGCTTTGTGGTTTTGTTCTGGCAGCACCAGCACAACAGTATACAACACATGATGGGCAGAGTAACCCTCAGTCAACCAGATGGAAGGAAGGACCCACGAAAGAACAACCCAACAACAATCAAAACCCAAATATATCCAGAGGACCAACATAAATGGCATAAAGGGCATCTGAAGAGCATCAAGTTCAGGAGATCAAGGAGACTGCACCAGTGAATGTCACAGGTCTCCTACCATAGAAGTTCACACCACAAACTCAGGAATTCAAAACACATCAATTTAAGAAGCAGAGGTAAACAAGAAGAGTCTCTTCTAAAATGGGGAGGCAAAGAAACAACCCCCAAATGAAAGAAAAGGAGAAATCCACAGGTAAAATGTTAGATTAAATAGAAGCAAGTCAACTATCAGATATAGATTTCAAAACAGCGGTTATTAGGAAGCTCAATGAGCTGACTGAGAATTACCAAAAATCACAGAGAAGCTTCAAGGAACTTACTATGAATTACACCAGCATGAAAAAGGAAATAGAAACTATCAACAAGAACCAAGAGAAAATGAAGAATATAATTTCTAACCTGAAAAAGACAGTAGAAGGAAGGAAAAATTGGCTAGATGAAACAGAGGATTGAGTCAGCAAGCTGAAGGACTAGAAACAAACTCCCAGAAAAAGCAAGAAAAGAAAAAAAAGACTCAAAAAACAACAAAGAAGGGTTAAGGCAAATGAAGGACAACATGAAATGTAATAATATCTGTATAATAAGGATACCAGAAGGAAAGAAAAGGAGCCAGGGATAGAAAACCACTGTGAAAAAGTAATGATGGAAAACTTCCCTAATTTGATGAAAGAAAAAGTCACACAAATCCAGGAAGCAGAGAGGTTTCCAATCAAGAGTAACACAAAGCAGCCCACTCCAAGACACATCATAATTAAAATGGCAAAATTCCAAGACAGAGAGAATCTTAAAGGCAGCAAGGGAGAAACAGGAAGTAACATACAAAGGAGCCCAGATAATGTTAGTAGCTGACTTCTCAATGGAAACGCTCCAAGCCAGAAAGGAATGGCAAGAAATATTCCAAGTAATGAAAACCAACAGCCTGCAACCAAGACTACTTTATCCAGCAAGGCTCTCAACTAAGATGGAAGGTGAAATAAGGAGCTTCTGGACAAAAGAAGGCTGAAAGAATACACCTCCACCACACCAACACAGCAAGATATGCTAAAGACACTGCTATAAAAAATGAAGAAAAAGAGTGAGAGAGGAACACAAGTACAAAGTGAGTAAAATGGCAAGGAATAAATACCTGTCAATAATAACCTTAAATGTAAATGGATTAAATGCTCCAATCAAAAGACATAGGGTAGCTGAATGGATAAGGAAACATAACCTGCACATATGCTGACTACAGGAGACTCACCTCAGAACAAAAGACCTACACAGACTGAAAGTGAAGGGTTGGAAGAAAATATTCCAAGCAAATGGAAAGGAAAAAAGGCCAGGATGGCAAAACTTATATCTGACAAATTGACTTCAAAACAAAGGCCATAAAAAGAAACACAGAAAGATACTTCATAATACTTAAGGGAAGAATCCATCAAGAAGACATAAACATTATAAACATATATGCATCCAACACCGGAGCACCCAAACATATAAGGAAAATCTTGGAGGACTTCAAGAAAGGTATAGACAGCAACATACTTATACTAGGGGATTTTAACATCCCACTGTCAAAAATGGACAGATCTTCCAAACAAAATATCAACAAGGATATTGTGGAACTGAATGACACATTAGATCAAATGGACTTAACTGATATATATAAAACCTTTCATTCCAAAGAAGCAAAATACACATTCTTTTAAAATGTACATGAAATATTTCCAAAGATAGACCACATGATAGGACACAAAACAAGCATCAACAAATTCAAGAAAATTGAAATCATATCAAGCATTTTCTGGGACCACAAAGGTTTAAAACTAGAAACCAACCACAAGGAAAAAACAAAAAAAAAAAAAAAACACTCAAATTCATGGAGATTGAATAGCATGCTATTAAACAATGAACGAGTTAAGAATGAGGTCAAGGAAGAAAATAAAAGTTTCTGGCAACAAGTGAAAATGAACTCACAACGGTCCAAAACTTATGGGACACGGTGAAGGCAGTTCTGAGAGGGAAGTTCATAGTGATACTGGCCTACCTAAAAAAGATAGAAACATGTCAAATAAACAACCTAACCCTACATCTATAAGAACTGGAGGAACAACAACAAACAAAGCCCAGATAAATTAAAAGGGAGGAAATAATCAAGATTGGAGCAGAATTAAATGACATAGAGCCTAAAATAACAATTCTTAGGATCAATAAATCAAGGAGCTAGTTCTTTGAAAAGATAAAGAAAATCAGCAAGCCCTTAAGCAGACTCATCAAGAAAAAAAGAGGCCCAAATAAACACAATCAGAAATGAGAGATTACAACTTATACCACAGAAATATGAAGGGTTGTAAGAAATTACTACAAACAACTACACAGCAGGAAATTTGAAAACCTAGGTGAAATGGACAAATTTCTCAAAAAAAAATAATTTTCCAAAACTTAATGAAGAAGGAACAGAAAGCCTGAACAGACTGATAACAGCTGGCAAAATCAAAGCAGTAATAAAATATCTGGCACACAAAAGCCCTGGACCAGATGGTTTCACAAGAGAATTTTACAAAGCATTTAAGAAAGAGCTAACCCATATCCTTCTCAGACTACTTCAAAAAATCCAAGAAGAGGGAAGACTACCCCCCAAATTCTATTTATGAAGCCAGCATCGTCCTAATCCCAAAACCAGATGAAGACATGACAAAGAAAACTACTGGCCAATATCGCTGATGTACATAGATGCTAAATTCCTCAACAAAATATTGGCAAACCACTTCTAGCAATACATTAAGAAGATCATACACCATGATCAAGTGGGATTCATCCCAGGGATGCAAGGATGGTATAATATTCACAAATCAACACATGTAATATACCACATAAACAAAAGCAAAGACAAAAATCACATGATCTTATCAATAGTTGTGGAAAATGCATTTAATAAGGTACGGCACCCATTTATGATAAAACACTCAGCAATGTGGTAGTAGAGAGAGCATACCTCAACATAATAAAGGTCATATATGAGAGACCTACAGCCAACATCATACTCAATGGGCAAAAACTAAAATCTTTTCCATTAAGATCAGGAATAAGACAAGGATGTCCGCTTTCACCACTTCTAGTCTATAGACTATTGGAAGTCCTAGCCCTAGCAATCACACATAAAAAAGAACTAAAAGGCATCCAAACTGAAAAGGAAGAAACAAAACTGTGATTGTTTGCAGATGACATGATAGTGTACATAGAAAATCCTATAGACTCCACCAAAAACTACATGACCTAATAAGTGAGTTTGGCAAAACAGCAGGATACAAAGTCAATATTTAGAAATCAAAGGCATTTTTGTACACCAGTGATGAAAAAGCAGGAAGAGAAATCAGGGTAAACATCCCATTTGATATACAACAAGAAAAATAAAATAACTAGGAATTGACCTAATGAAGGAGGGAAAAGACCTGTACTAAGAAAACTATACAACACTGAAGAAAGAAATCAAGGAAGATACAAATGGAAGCATATATTGTGTTCATGGATTTGAAGAATTAACATTATCCAAATGTCCATAGTACCCAAGGAAATTTATAGATTTGATGCAATTCTTATTAAAATACCAATAATATATTTCATGGATATAGAACAAACATTTCAAAAATTTATATGGAACCATAAATGACCCCAAAAAGCCACAGCAATTTTGAGAAAGAACAACAAAGTAGGAGGGGTCACCATACCTGACATCAAACTATATTACAAGGCCACAATAATCAGGTTTATGATCATCCTTGAGATCATGGAAAACATTCTGAAATGATAAAATTAGAGCTGAGATTCCCAGGGAGGAGGTATGGCTGCTGGTCCGAATGGATTTTGTGGCGGACTTCGGCCAGCAGAGTCTGCCTGTTGTGGCTGAAAGAGAAAATAAATGCACAGGCGACAGCAGTCCTGTGGAGAAAAAGGGAATGTCATGGCTACTCTCTCAAGGGGAGAGTGCCTATGAATGCCTCAGCCACTCTCTCAAGAGGAGAGCACCTCGTTCTCGCCTAGACAGGCTTTTATTGTTTTTCTGGGGTCTTACATCAGAGAAAGATTTATTATCTATTACACAGAATATTATTGTCTACATTTTAGGTACAATCAAGGAAATGAAAATAACATGCAGAGGGGAATGGCGGTGAGCTGATTAGCTCCGTCCTTGGGTGAATTCACACAGGCTTTGGAAATTACCTTGAAGATAGATGATACACATTTGTTGTTTTAAACCAGGGTGATGGAGTTTTAGCTAGAGCAAGCCGTAACAGTCAGTATGCATTTTCTAGGCCTGATTCCCATGGGAAAACTCAGTTTGAAGGTCTGGCTCCTGCCCACCACTTCACTTCTGTAGGTTTTCCATACAGACCTGAGTCACATTTGCCAGACTGAAACAAACCAGTCCCCTACAGATTTTGTCCTACTAGCACCACAGGAAACAATTTCTGGTCACACGTGTAAAGCTGCATGGAACAACCCTGTGTGAGGAAGCCACCAATTTACCTACAGGTAGATTCTGAGAAATTCACCCAAAGGGGTCCCCAGCTAACTCAATGATTCCCAGAGTTTACTTGTAGATAGGTTCTGCATGTGTCTTGGTATTAGGGGACAAAATGGAAACATATGTCTTGCCCTGGCTGGTGTGTCTCAGTTGGTTGGAGAGTTGTCCCATAAACTGAAGGGTTTCGGATTCAATCCTAGGTTGTGGATTCACTCCCAATCTGAGCATGTATGAGAATGGTCACTGGTCAGGGCACCTACAAGAAGCAACCAATCAATATTTCTCTCTTTCATCAATGCTCCTCTCCCTATCTCTTTCCCTCCTCTCCCCACTCTCTAAAATCAATAAGCATGTCCTTGGATAAGGATTAAAAAAATGAAAACATGTGTCATTCTCTAACGGAAGCCCCAAAAGGAAATGTGCTATAGTGATTACAGAGTCAGGCCACATGCAGTATTTTCATTAAAAAGGTTCATTTTGCAGATGGTCAAGCACCATATGAAATTCCAAGAATGAGAATCTAAAGGGAGGAAGGAATGCTTTTTATTTAACGTTCCTTTGAAATTCTTCTGGACTGCACTATAACCATTTGCAGAAAGATCTTTTCTGTACTTTAAAACAAATTCTTCTATCACCATGATATTTTTTATCTTTCTTTCATTGTTTGAATACAGTTGTCTCCATTTTCCTGCCACCACTTTCCTCTGCCCTACCCACCCGAACTCCCACCCTCAAACCTACCTCCCTTTGGCCCTGTCCATGGGTCATTTACATGTTCCTTGACAAACTTTTCCCTTTTTTCCCCCATTACTTCCCTCCCCCTTCCCCTCTGGTTACTGTCAGTTTGTTCTTTATTCAATGTCTCTGGTTCTATTTTGCTCACTTGTTTTGTTGATTTCATTCCACATACAGGTGAAATCATATGGTATTTGTCTTTCACAGCCTAACTTTTTTCACTTAGCATAATGCTCTCTAGTTCATCCATGCTGTCATGAAAGGTAGGAGTTTCTTATTTCTTTCTGCTGCATAGTATTCCATTGCATAAGTGTACCATAGTTGTTTGATCCATTCATTTACTGATGAGCCCTTAGGTTGCTTCCAACACTTCGTTGTTGTAAGTAATGCTGCTATGAACATTGGGGTGCATAGGTTCTTTTGAATCAATGTTTCAGGATTCTTACAGTATAATCCCAGCAATGGAATTGCCGGGTCAAAAGGCAGATCCATGTTTAGTTTTTTGAGGAAACTTCACACTGTTTTCCACAGTAGCCGCACCAGTCTGCATTCCCAACAACAGTTTGCTAGGGTTCCCTTTTCTCCACAACCTCACCAGCACTTCTTGTTTGTTGATTTGTTTATGATGGCCATTCTAAACAGTGTAAAGTGGTATCTTACTGTGGTTTTAGTTTGCATCTCTCTGATGGCTAGTGATGCTGATCATCCTTTCATATATCTCTGGGCCTTTGTATGTCCTCTTTGGAAAAGTGTCTGTTCAGGTCCTTTGCCTGTTTTTTAATTGAATTGTTTGTCTTCCTGGACTGGAGTCATATGAGTTCTTTATATTTTTTGGAGATCAAACCCTTCTCTAAGATAATTAAAATAATTAAAAGTGAAGAAAAATAAAAGTTAAGATATAAAATAAAGCTTGGGGGCATAATGGCCTTGTAAATTATCATATTAGTGGAACACCTTGAGTATAGAATATTGATTATGGTAGCTTCAATAATTTTTCAAATCCACTATTGTTTTTAAGTATATTTTAATGATTATGCTAACACAGCATTTTCTTCTCCCTTTTATCCCCCTCCACCCTGCACCTCTCCTCCCTCTAGCATTCTCCCTCTTAGTTCATGTCCATGGTTCCTACATATAAGTTCTTGGGTTTCTCCATTTCCCATACCATGCTCAACCTCCCCCTGTCTATTTTTTACTTACCAATTATGCTTCTTATTCACTGCACTTTCTCCCCCATTCTCTCCCCTCCCCTACCCTGCTGATAACCTTCCATGTAATCTCCATTTCTGTGATTCTGTTCCTGTTCTAATTGTTTGCTTAGTTTATTTTTGTTTTTAGATTCAGTTGTTGACACTTGTGAGTTTGTGGTCATTTTACTGTTCATATTTTTGATCATCTTCTTTCCCTTAGATAATTCCCTTTAACATTTCATATAACAAGGGCTTGGGGAAACATAGTACCGTGCCCCACTGGGCCTTTTCAGTAGTCCTAAGGCTGTGAACATTGCAGGGGGCATCTCCTTTCTTGATGAGGTCACTCCCGTGGATTATTACCCTGAATTAAATTTTGAAGGCTATCCTAACACACAGAGTTTATTACATACTGAAGTTTATAGCATTCATTCTGCTCACACTTTGTTGTGGGGGACACTGAATTAGATATAAGGTAAATGGCTGTGTTTTAGATGAAACATGTTAACTGTTTTGATGTAAGTGATGTGTTCACATATAAGTGTTCACATCAATTACATTAGTGATCAAAATAATTAAGATAATAGGTCAGGAAGAAGTCTATTTCCTTAGGAGTCTTGATTGGGAGACATTAGGAGACAACTCAAAATGGCTTGACCAAAAAGGGAATTCTTGATGAATGAGCAAAGGGGAACAGACAGAGGACCAGCTTCAGATGTAATGAGTTTACTTGGAGGGGTGTTAGGTGACTTCACTAGGACTTGGTTCCTCTTGATTTCTCAGCTCTTCCTTCAAGTAATAGCTGCAATCCCAGGCTTCCACACTGGCAGGATGGTCATAGCATCTCCAACTGCTTAGGTTCCAATCCAGTGAGAATGAAAAAGTCCATCTTCTTCATAACTAAAAATGGTAATTTTTATCTCATTAGCCCCTGAGATCAGTGGGTGAAAATGTGCCAATCAGCTTTGCCCTCTGTGTCTGTCCCTAAAGCTGTAGATGTGTTCAGCATCGCTTTTCTCAAAGCAGCATCTTTTTACCACAAAATGAGGTGTAGATTCCAGATGTATGAATACGAATGTCAACTACACATTTGTTCATCACAAAAGAGCAGTTAGAAGTGTGACCAGATGAAGACAATCAGTGAAAGAGTCTCCCAGAATGTTTATAGCACATTAATGCAAACTGGGTGGCTTAAAACAACAGAAATTTATTTTCTCATCATTCAGGAGCTCAGAAGTATGAAATCAAAGTTGGGGCAGGGTTGGCTCTTCTGGAAGCTTTTAGGGACAAACTGCCCCATGCCTGTGAGGCTTTCCATACCGTGTTATTTCAAAGCAGAACTCCGCCATACAGGGCGTTTCCTGCCCCTTCCCTGGGTGAGGTGGGCACCAGGAGTCAGGCAGTACTGGTGGTGTTATGCACGTGTGTGTGAAAGGGAATAACTGAGAAAGTTAATGTAAGAGCAGAGGTCATTTCCACGGTGCCGGCACATGAAGACTGGCTCCTGGTTTGTCTGTTTCTCCATGTCAGACACCTATTTATTCTTAAAGAGATGACAACCACTGTGCTTCTTACTCTTTAGAGCTTCTGTTGCATTTGCTGGCACTTAGCATTTACTGCCAGCATTTCCAGGTAT
The DNA here is from genome assembly GCA_004024845.1 of Tonatia bakeri. NCBI lineage: Eukaryota > Metazoa > Chordata > Mammalia > Chiroptera > Phyllostomidae > Tonatia > Tonatia bakeri. The sequence continues at coordinate 40,823 of PVIA01010287.1, read as the reverse complement.
ATTTTCTGTATATATTTCTTGTCTCCTGAAATGGATTTTAAGCCCCTGGAGGGCAGGTATGTCCCGTTGTGAATGTGATGTCCACACTGTCCAGGATTCAGCTGAGACACCTGTGCCGATCGGCTGTGGAAATGTGGTGCTCCACACGCCTTTAGGCGCAACAGAAGATCTAGTCTGAACTGCAGCCAAACCAGCCCCAGCTCTGGCACATTTCTCAATTCTGTTTCTTCAGTTTTTTCTAAGAATATAAGTAGTGACCTTTTTGAGGGACGTGGTGCAAGAATTAGGACTTTTTGTTGGCTTTAGGTACAGTCTCTTGCCAATCGTGAGTGCCCAGAAACAGAAGATCTGAAAAGAATTAAAAATTGAACCAAGCACTCGAGGGTATGGCTGAGAGCCATAGAACCCTGAACCCTGAAGGATGAAATATGTCACGGTGTTCAGACCCATGAGGGCCACCATCCTGACCAATGTCAGCAACCATTTCACAGCCTGGCTATTCTTTCCAGTATTAGAGACGAGACACTATCATCCCAGTGTGACAGGGACACCTCAGTTATTCTCCTGTACCTGCTTGTCACCTGATTGTTCTTGCAGGGATCTTAACTCTTTGTCTTTGAGTCCCCTCCCCCACATCTATGTGAGTGGCCCCTCCTCTGAGCTCCCATAGCCCTGTGTTTACCTCTGTCACAGCACCTGTCATTTTCTACTGCAGTGTAGTCAACACTGGTCATGCAGCTTTGCTCACTATGTGCTGACAGTTTTTTTTCATTTGACTTACCTGAATTTTCTACTGGCCTGCAGTTTCCTCATGGGTGGGGACTGCATTTTTCATCTCTGTGAACAAGTCTGACACACGGCAGCAATTTGCTAAATGCTTATTGATGAATGAATACATACAGTAAATTTATCTCTTGAGCTCACCATAAAAAAGAGCTCAGAAAAGTCTCAGTATTTGATGTGTTGGGGGAAAGGATCTCTGGCACTTACCAGATTCTAGAAGCAAGCTGGGGGTATTGCTTTTTTGTTTCCCCTCTTTGAAGTAAATTCACATTGGATTACATCAAATAAATGTGGATTATTTAATTTGTAACCTTTAAACCATTTGAATCATACAACCTTTCAGAATGTGAAAATTACTAGTTGGTCACACAACTAAACTATCCGATGACTAACAAAACCTTTTTATGTTAATAATTGTAATGCTTCCTCAAATAATTTAACATCCTCTTCTTCTTCCTGCTGCTTCTCCACTTCTCTCTCCCTCTCTCTCTGTCTCTCTCTCTCTCTGTCTCTCTCTCTCTCTCTCTCTCTCTGTCCCTGTTTGTCTCTTGGTTTCTCTGTCTTCCTGTAATTGCAGCAGATACAAATCTTATTTCCCCCAATTTGCTCACAGGAGAACGTACCCTTATGGTCTTCAATTACTATATCATCATTCAGAATCTATTCATCCAGTTATTTGTTCTCCTTTTGCTTACTGGAATGATGGATAATTGGGCAAGGGCATGGATATAAAGGACACACACACACACACACACACACACTTTCTATACTTACAGTCCAGCAGCTGAATAGACAATTACAATTTGTGTCAAGTCCCATAACAGAAATATGTACAAAGTGCCACTGGAATACAGAGAAAAAGACAGTACCCTTTCTCACAGAGGGCTCAGTAGCTATGCTGAGCTGGGTCTTACCGGGGAAGCAAACATTTCACTGGTGAGGAACACTGGCTCCCACATCCAGACACGGGGGCAGCACGCTCAGAGGCCCAGGTCTCTGGCAGAGCACAGCATGCTTGCAGAATGGTAAGTGGTGGAGATGAGGATAGTGAGTCAGGCTGGGGGCACATTGGGATGGGTTCATATAATATGCCAAGGACTTCAGACTTGTCCTATTGACAATGAAGGACACATGACCAATTTTTATCATAGTTATGAAATTTTAGAAAAGGCTTTCTGATCTACCTTTTTCTTTCCTGCTCTCTACATGCATTAGAATAGTGGCTCTTAATCATTGGAATGGATTATGTGCTTTGGGGGACTATTCTTACAAGCTCTTGCTTCCATTATGAGAAAGAACAACTGCTCTATTGAATGCTGCCTGCTGAACTGAAAGCATATGAGCAGAATGAAACTTGCTGTTACGCTGCCAGAAAATACCACTCCATGAACCCAGAAACAGAAGTAAAGAGCCACGTTTCACAGGGTGTCTTATGTAAACCAGTGGAATTGTTGTGACATTGTCGATTTTGTTTTCAACTTTAGGGAGGTTTTATCCATGCAAGCCATGAAAATAAATGGTTCAGCCTGTTTTCTAAGCAACTTCTAAACATAGATCTCTCTTTACAAAAAAAAAAACTTTAAATTTTTTTCTTTGAAGTGAAGTGTTTAATATACTGATTAATAATTCTTATTCCAGGAATATGTGAAAGCCTTGAATGGATTTGTGAAGTTGGGTCTTATAAACAGAGATGCATTTCCCGCCCTTCAACTTGAGGCCAAGCCTCTCACCTGGGTGAGTGACCCCAGAATTACACGTTGTCTGCTGCTCTGCAGAAATGTCATTCAGGTTTGGATTTTGGCTTGGACCAGCAAAAGAACCCATTCTGCAGCTACACACAGGAAGATAAACTTCCTGTGTGTAGCAAGTCCCCTTTCCCTTCCCTGTGTGGGAGGATGGAGAGAACATGGAGGCTGGTTCCCCAGACCTATTCCTTCAGCAACTTCTACCACTTGATGGCTCCCTCAGCCTCAGGAATGGACTTGCTGTCTGCACTGGGCTCTGGCTCTGCTACTGGCCTATGTGGTGACCCAGTGAGAGGAGTTAAGTTTGGGCCTCCTGAAACTGGTAACACAGGACAACTGCTGGTGATATCACAGAACTGGGTTCCTAATCTGCAAATCCCATCAGTTCTTTCATTTGGTCATCTGTAACCATGAGTAATTTGAGTTTTCAGTTTCTGAGTTCATCCTCAGATCTGTGTTGTATTAGTATCCCAGAGGCTCAGGGTAAGAAGTGACTTTGGAGCCTTGGAGTTAAATATAAAGTAGAACTTCCACTATCTGCTACGAATTAACTTGTTACTAGCTGGTCATACAACTTAATATGCCCACATTCCAACAGTAATGCTGAAATTTATCACAAAGAGCAAAGTATTAATAATGTTCATCCCACTAAGTTCCCTGAAAGAAACTTTGGTATTCTTGCTAGACAGTTGCTTTCATATTTAGTGTTTTGCGTATGTAACTGCCTTTTAAATCTAAGTTTTACTTTCTATAAATGTACCTGTTGGACAGAAGCAAGTAAGTATCTATAGGGTGAAGCTGGGGGTGAGGCAGCTGCATTGAAAAGGTTAATACAGGCATTCTTGGGGCTGGTCCCAGAATTTTGGTAGCTACAGTCTAGAATAAAGGTTGGAAAACTTTTTTTTATAAGTGACCAGATTGAAAATATATTAGATTTTATGGGCCATGCAATATCTGTTAAGACTGCTTGAGTCTTCCATAGCCAATAGATCAGCAAGTAAACAAAAGAACAAGTTCTAATAAAACTTTTTATTTGCAAAGCCAGGTGGTGAGCTGAATTTGACCTGTGAACCAGAGCATAACTTTTTCCTTAGAATCCCAGAAAAAGTTCTGCCTAGAAAGTAAAAAAAAAAAAACTATGACTACTGTTTCAGTTTTCTTCCTTTGAGATTTTATTATTCATGAGGTCTTTCTCATCTCCAGAACCTACAAACCAACTCTGGTTGCTACTAGCAACGACAGCAGTCAGCCCCTTCCAATCTATCCTGGCCAAAGTGGACTGCTGGAGGGTGAGGGAGAAAGGGTGAAAAAGTGATGGAGAGCACATACAAAGGCAGGAAAAGTGATGTTAATATGATACCATCTGTGTAGTATTGATTTGATGTTGTGGCCCATTTTTATCACTGAAATATTATTCTGTAATACCATGCATTTATTGGTGTGTGGGTGTGCTGACCCACAGGTATGCACATGTATGTGTTACAATTTGCTAATTCTAATTTAAAATTTGAAGTGCACTTGAGGTACAGTGTCTGAATAAAGTACTCTCACAACTGATTTTTTTTATTTTACTAAGAACTTAGAATTTTTATTTTTCTAACCAGAAAGAAGTACTTTGTGATCTAATTGGGATTTTGCCCTCTTCCGTGCATAATGGACATAAGGAAGCTGTCTTTAAGAAACTATAAAGAGATAATACACAGATGGAGGCTGTTGAATGATAGGCACCTGCCCATCAACCTAGAGCAAAATATTGGATTGGTGATTACTTAGTCCTTTTTCATCAAAAAAATCAAAATAGAACTATACATTTTACATTGCCTTTAATTAATTTGATCCTCTAGTGTTAGCCTGTTGCAGAGAAAGAACCATACATCATGTCCACGTGGGGATAAAATATAGATAAAGAGAGGAATTCAATGGCAATGATACTTGGGAAATACTTATTTTGACACAATTTACTACTTAGTTCCCAAGAAAGGTGGCATTTTTTTTTCTCCTGTAGAAGATTTACACAGTCTTTTCCCAACTATTTTAAAACTCTCATTTGCATGGCTGTTGTATATTTTGTGGTAACTTTATAACATAAAATTTAGCTTTTGCATGATAATTTATGAAACTGACTTTTTACTCTTTCCTTTTCCTGGGATCATTAAATCAAAAAAAAATGGGGAAATACTCAACATGTAAATACTCCAATCTCCTATCAATGTTAATGAAGATCTTATATATGTATAGGTGAATCTGAAGACTTAAATTTCAGGGTTGGGATAAAACATCTTTGGAAAACACATTCATTCATAACACTGGTTGCAAAATAGGTAAAATGTTAGCATTTTGTTTGTGATCTTAATATGTTTATTGGACCTAGAGTATGTTTGTATTAGTTTCCATTGATTTTTCTCTAAATAGTGTTCTATGAACTGGAAAGTATATACAGAAGAAACCAAATGAAGCGTAGAAAATTTAAAGTTCAGAAAACATTTTGAAAATGTATTTGTAACAGGGTACAGCCAAGGTGGGAGGCCCAAATAGGGATTTGTAATGGGGTGCAGAAGTTGGCATCCAGAAAATATTAGAAATATATATATACAGAATGTCCTCACCCTCACAAGTCTGAGCTGAGGGATGGGACGCATGGAGCAGGGTCACTGAGAGTTGTTTTGAATAGCAACAGTTCTGCAGATAACCTCTAGAATGGTTGTTTAACATATCTATAACTTTTAACTGGTTTCACAGATATGTTAAACAACTGTAGCCATGCTTTGAGCCAGGGGAATGGGAGTGACTTCAACCCATGGCGTAACTGGGAGGCAACTCCCCCTGGTTACAAAGCCTGTGTAAGAGCTTGGAGATGATTGGCTCTACACCACAGGGCCACACCTGCCTGGACTTACTATAGCAGCCCAGTAAAGCTGAATGAATATGGTAATGCTGGCAGCTATGGCCAATTGTGGGAGGAGTCAGAAATGGTGTGGCAGCAGAAGGTTGGCGCTGAGATTTAAACTAGGTGCAGCATCCATACGGGGTCTTTTTGGGACCACTCAGCTTGAGCAGAAAAGAACCACGAACTTCTATTTCTTTTTTGGAGATATGGCACCCCAGACTGGGCAGAGAAGAAAGAAAGGACTGTGCATTTGTAGGTATTCTAAAGGACTTTGGGGTCTCAATGAAGACATTAAGTCATTGCTCTTAAGTTTGTATAATTCTTTAAATAAATAACCCCTTTCCTTTTCACCAATCTCTGGCATTGAGAGACATCTTTCCCTGGTGGTGGGCAAGGCAAACCTAGTATAGGGGAACCCCAGGAGAAGAACAGGGGTCCATGCGGTAGTAGTATATCATCCTTCCCACCCCACTAGTCTGTTCTGTAACTTGTTCACGAAAGCAAAATGACAAAATTTGTTATGTCATATTCTCTAAGAATTAATAATAAAGATGCCTCCACTACAAGATGCAATAAATATAATGTAAGATATAGTGAACGTAATCTAATAATTCCATTGCTGGTTAATAACTTAATCAGAATTTCCTGTTCTTGTGTATTATAGCTTGATCTTGTCTACCCTGCCTCATACAATATTCAGTAATTGGATAAGAAAAAAGCAATTGACTATAATTGAATTTTAAGACAGAGATTACTAGCCCTTCTACATAAAAGTTTAAAATTACATAATTCTTAGAAAGCAATCCCTAAGTGCTTTATCATGAGACTATCTTTATTTTTAAAACATGCAAAATATAATAGCATAAAAATTCCAGTAAATGATAAGTAGAAAAATATGTTTTCAGAAATGAACACCGTTTTTCGGATCTATTTTATTTATTTTTTTAAATCTCACTTAATTGTTGTTCAAGTACAGTTTTCTGTCTTTTGCTCCCATCCCAGCCCACCCCCCCTGACCTCCCAACCTCCCTCCCATTTCCACCCACCACCTAGTTTTTGTCCATGTGTCCGTTATACTTGTTCCTGTAAACCCTTCCCCTTTTCCCCTGAAATTCCCTCCCCTCTCCACTCTGGTCAGCCTGTTCTCTATTTCACTGTCTTTGGTTATATTTTGCTTGTTTGTTTTGTTGATCAGGTTCCTGTTAAAGGTGAGATCATATGGTATTTGTCTTTCACCACCTGGCTTATTTCACTTAGCATAATGCTTTCCAGTTCCATCCATGTTGTTGCAAAGGGTAGGAGCTCCTTCTTTCTTTCTGCTGCATAGAAATCCATTGTGTAAATGTACCATAATTTTTTGATCCATTCATTTACTGATGGGCACCTAGGTTGCTTCCAACACTTGGCTATTGTAAATTGTGCTGCTATGAACATAGGGGTGCGTAGGTTCTTTTGGATTGGTATTTCAGGGTTCTTAGGATATAATCCCAGAAGTAGAATTACTGGGTCAAAAAGCAGATCCAGTTTTAGCTTTCTGAGAAAATCCCACACTGTTTCCCATAGTGGTTGTACCAGTCTGCAATCCCACCAACAGTGCACTAGGGTTCCCTTTTCTCCACAACCTCTGCAATACTTGTTGTTTGCTGAGTTGTTTATGATGGTCATTCTGACTGGTGTGAAGTGGTATCTCATTGTGGTTTTAATTTGCATCTCTCTGATAGCATGTGATACTGAGCATCTTTTCATGTGTCTCTGGATCCTCTGTATGTCTTTGGAGAAGTGTCTGTTCAAGTCCTTTGCTCATTTTTTAATTGGGTTGCTTGTCTTCTTAGAGTGGAGTCATGTAAGTTCTTTATATATTTTGGGGATTAAACCCCTGTCTGAGGTATCATTGGCAAATATATTTTCCCATACAGTTGGTTCTCTTTTTATTTTAATACTGTTTTCTTTACGCGTGCAGAAGCTTTTTATTTTGATGAGATCCCATTTATTTATTCTTTCATTTGTGTCCTTGCTCTAGGGGACATATCAGTAAAAATGTTGCTCATGAAATATCTGAAATTTTCTTGCCTATGTTCTCCTCTAGGACTTTAATGGTGTCATGACTTACATTTAAATATTTTGTTCACCTTGAATTTATTTTTGTGTATGTTGTAAATTGGTGCTCAAGTTTCATTTTTTTTTTTTTGCATGCAGCTACCCAGTTCCCCCAACACCATTTGTTGAAGAGGCTATTTTTATTCCATTTTATGTTGCTGCCCCCTTCATTGAATATTAATTGACCATAGAGACTTAAGTTTATTTCTGGGCTCTCTGTTCTGTTCCATTGGTCCATGTGCCTGTTTTTATGCCAGTACCAGGCTATTTTGATTACTGTGGCCTTGTAATACAGTTTGGTATCAGGTATTGTGATCCCTCCTATTTTGCTCTTCTTTCTCAAAATTGCAGCTGCTATTCGGAATTGTTTATGATTCCTTATAAATTTTTGAAGTGTTTGTTCTATGTGAAATATGTCATTGGTACTTTAATAGGTATTGCACTGAATCTGTAAATTGCTTTGGGTAGTATAGACATTTTGATTATGTTAATTCTTCCAATCTATGAACATGGTATATATTTCCATTTGTTTGTGTCTTCCTTGATTTCTTTCTTCAGTGTTGTGTAGTTTTCTGAATACAGGTCTTTTACCTCCTTGGTTAGGTTTATTCCTAGGTATTTTATTTTTCTTTTTGCTCTATCAAATGGGATTTTTTTCTTGATTTCTGCTTCTGCTGTTTCATTGTTGGTATACAAAAATATCTTTGATTTCTGGATATTGACTTTGTGTCCTGCTGTTTTGCCAAATTCATTTATTAGGTCAAGCAGTTTTTTGGATGAGTCTATAGGATTTTCTTTGTACACTATCATATCATCTGCTAAGAATGACAGTTTTGTTTCCTCCTTTCCAATTTGGATGCCTTTTATTTCCTTTTCTTGCCTGATCACTAAAACATCCAATACTATGTTGAATAGAAATGGTGAAAGTAGACAACCTTTTCTTGTTCCTGATCTTAGTGGAAAGGATTTTAGTTTTTGCCCATTGAGTATGATGTTAACTGTAGGTCTCTCATATACGGCCTTTATTATATTGAGGAATGCTCCCTCTATTCCCACTTTGCTGAGTGTTTTCACCATAAATGGGTGCTGTATCTTATCAAATGCTTTTTCTGCATCTATTGATATGATCATGTGATTTTTGTCTTTGCTTTTGTTTATGTGATGTATTACATTTACTGATTTGCAAATATCCTTGCATCCCTAGGATGAATTCCACTTGGTCATGGTGTATGATCCTTTTAATGTATTCTTGGATGTGGTTTGCCAATATTTTGTTGGGGATTTTAGCATCTATGTTCATCAGCGATATTGGTCTGAAGTTTTCTTTGTTGTGTCTTTATCTGGGTTTGGAATTAGGATGATGCTGGCTTCATAAAAAGAGTTTGGGAGTCTTCCATCTTTTTGGATTTTTTGGAATAGTCTGTGAAGGATAAGGGTTAGCTCTTCCTTAAATGTTTTGTAGAATTCTCCTGTGAAACCATCTGGTCCAGGACTTTTGTGTGTCGGGAGTTTTTGATTACTGCTTCAATTTCTTCTGCTGTTATTGGTCTGTTCAGGCTTTCTGCTTCTTTTTCACTGAGTTTTGGAAGATTATATTTTTCTAGAAATTTGTCCATTTCACCTAGGTTTTCAAATTTCTTGGCATACAGTTCTTCTTGGTAATTTCTTACAACCCTTTGTATTTCTGTGGTATCGGTTGTAAAATCTCCTCTTTCATTTCTGATTGTGTTTTTCTGATCTATTTTAAACAAAATTGTATGTATATCATAAAGTTAAGTAAAAACAGATACACTTATGGGAAAATATTAGAAAAAATATTCAAATTATAATAATAGCTATATTTAGGTGATTTATCATTCATAATTTTTCTTTATTTTCAGTATTTTAGTAATATAATTATTTGAATGAAACAGTGTAGTTTCAAATCCCATTAGAGTAGGAATTTTTCTACATCAACACCTAATACAAAGTATTCTATGCATATGTGTTGAATAAAAATTTACTTCCAGCCAAGATGGAGGCATAGGTAGACACACTATGCCTCCTTGCACAACCAAAATAAGGACAACAATTTAGAAACAAAATAACGACCAGAACTGACAGAAAATTGAACTGTATGGAAGTCAGACAACCAAGGAATTAAAATAGACACATTCATCCAGACTGGATAGGAAGGGCGGAGTGGGGCAGCTGGGTGGAGAGCGGTTGTAGCACAAAAAGTGGTGGCACCAGGTGTGTAAGGCATCCCGGGTGCAAAAGAACACAGCAGATGGACCTTGGCGCACAGGCAGAGGCTGGCAGATTCCGGGTGCGGCGTGGCAATGGGCAGACCCAGAGAGGCGGTGATTGTGAAGTAAGGTGCTGCACACAAGGCAGCTGGCTGACCGGGCAGTCCCACATTCACCTGTAGATAAGCCAGGCGAAATTGGTGAGCCACACAGACCAGGCAACCCAGGGTCCCAGCACCAGGAAACAGAGCCTCAAAACACTGATTGAAAACACCTGTGGGGGTTGAGATGCCAGGAGAGACTCCCAGCCTCACAAGAGAGTTTGTTGAAGAGACCCACAGGGTCCTAGAACATGTACAAGCCCACCCACATGGGAATTAGCACCAGAAAGGCCCAGTTTGCTTGGGGGAAGTGGTGGAAGGGACTGAAATCCAGCAGAGAGTGGAGCAAGTGCCCTTGTTCCCTCTCAGACCCTGCCCCTACACACAGTGTCGCTACCCAGCAACTGGGTTGCCCCACCCTGGTGAACACCTAAGGCTTCACCCCTCATACATAAAAGGCTCAACCAGACCAAAAAAAAATGGAGCAAACAGAAGAACAGATCAAAGCTCCACAGCAAATACAACTAAGCAACCAAGAGATAGCCAACCTCTCAGATGCACAGTTCAAAACACTGGTGATCAGGATGCTCACAGAATTTGGTTGAATTTGGTCGCAAATTAGATGAAAAAGTGAAGGCTATACTAAGTGAAATGAAGGAAAATGCACAGGGAACCAATAGTGATGGCAAGGAAACTGGGACTCAAATCAATGGAGTGGACCAGAGGGAAGAAAGAAACAACCAAACAGAAAAGAATGAAGAAATAAGAATTCAAAAAAATGAGGAGAGGCTTAGGAACCTCCAGGACATCTTTAAACGTTCCAACATCTGAATTATAGGGGTACCAGAAGGAGAAGAGGAAGAGCAACAAGTGGAAAAGCTATTTGAACAAATAATAAAGAACTTCCCTGATTTGGCAAAGAAAATAAGCTTCCAGAAAGTCCAGGAAGCTCAGAGAGTCCCAAAGAAGTTGGACCCAAGAAGGAACACACCAAGGCACATCATAATTACATTAGCCAAGATTAAAGTGAAAGAGAGAATCCTAGAAGCAGCAAGAGATAAGGAGACAGTAACCTACAAAGGAGTTCCCATCAGACTGTCAGCTGATTTCTCAAAAGAAACCTGGCAGGCAAGAAAGGGCAGGAGAGAAGTATTCCAAGTCATGAAAAGCAAGGACCTACATCCCAGATTGCTCTATCCAGCAAAGCTTTTATTTAGAATGGAAGGGCAGATAAAGTGCTTCTCAGATAAGGTCAAGTTAAAGGAGTTCTTCATCACTAAACCCTTATTTTATGAAATGTTAAAGGGACTTATCTAAGGAAAAGAAGATAAAAAACATGTATAGTAAAATGACAGCAAACTCACAATTATTAACAGCCACACCTAAAACAAAAACAAACTAAGCAAACAACTAGAACAGGAACAGAACCACTGAAATGGAGATCACATGGATGGTTAGCAACAGGGGAGTGGGAGGAGGAGGGGGGGGAAGGTATGGAGAATAAATAGCATAGATGGTAGGTAGAAAATAGACAGGGGGAGGGCAAGAATAGTATTGGAAATGTAGAAGCTAAAGAACTTATGACACATCAACATGAACTAAAGGGGAGAATGTGGGTGGGAGAGGTTGTGCAGGGTGGAAGGGAATGAAGGGGGGGAATGGGACAACTGTAATAGCATAATCAATAAAATATATTTTTTAAAAATTTTAAATATTGCATGTTGTATTATTAATCAAATCCATAAAAATATATCATACTAAATTTTGACATTTATTTGTACTGACATTGAAGTCTGTTACAGAGCACTGAGGCATGTCCTCTCTGCTGTATTTCCTCAGTAATTGCAGTCAGAACTTGATCTTTAAGGCACTTTTTTTGAGTTCACTGCTGATTTTTCAAGTGGAGTGTGAAACCTTGAGCAAGTTACTCTCTGTGACTTAATTTCCTTATCTGTAAAGTACAGATCATAATTCTGTCTCCTTCCTAGGATTGTTCGAGAATCAAATGTTTAACCCATGTAAATCACTTAGTGGAATGCATGGCACATTATAAGGATAAATAAATGATTGGCATTATTATTGTATTGTTGTTGCTGTTGTTGCTGCTGAAGTTTATATCTTTACTTGTCTGCCCAGTGTCTTGGATTCAGTCCCCATGCCAACAGTAGTTTCTGCCTTGTGGACCAAAAACTATTTAAGTCTGATTAAGAGACATGGAAATCTTGCATAATGTCCTCAAGAGAATCATTAATTTTCAGATGACTCTTAAAATACAATCAGATAATATCTGATATGGAACTCAAAGTAGGAGAGTTTAAGATTCTGAAGGTTGTCATTCAGAGTTCAAACAAGATATATCTAAAACCCCTTCAATGGAAATGGGTTCCCCCTTTCTTTCCATGGCCTAGAACAGAGGTTCTGGAGCTTGATGAAGACAGGGGTGATGCGTGGAGGAATACGAAGGTGGGACAGAAACAGCAGCCCGATAAGGAGTAGAAATGAGCTGCAAGTGAGAAGGTGGGGAGCTCTCCCATGAGAAGACTTTTCTTCTTTCCACTCTTCTGTTCCTTCTTCCTTCACTCTGACCCCTCACTATCATCACATTCTTCAGGGAAGCAGACCTTGTGGAAACAACCAGCTCAGGACACCAAACGGGTCAGGTGGACTGGCTGGTTGTCTTCTGCTATGAAAATGTCAAAGAAGTTAAGGTCTTCAGGTTAGCTTGTATTTGCAGCAGTAAGATGTATTAAGTGTATTGTGCAGTTACAATTTCACCTCCCAAAATGGCTACTTTTACTCTAAAATTTGTCAAATTAATAATTTACTTAATGTACCTTTAATGAAAAACTTTAGTTAAAATTTGTAATTCTGATTTTTATGAATTTAGTTGTAATTTTATCGTGTGTGTGTTTTAGTGGAAATAAATCTCACTAATGACTACTGTCTCAGTGGAGGAGTTTCAGAAACAGTGCTCAAAGCAAGCAAGGTAACTTTCACTGGGAAAAATGCAGTATGTCATCTGATGGATCAGAACATAGTTCAGAAGAACAAAAATTTCCCCTTGAGGTAAGTCACTAGTTCTGCTGGTTACTACTTCATTTTATAAATCATTGAGATTTTATTTAGCATATGACTTTATTAATTTGTTATCAAATTTTATAATTTATACAGTTGTTTTGTTTACTTTGTTAATATTTTTTTCCTGACTAAACTAAGCACAATAACACCCAAGTTTGTTTTTTCACTTTCTAGTAACCCAAAGTACCACACTGTAGATGATCAATAAATGTTAATAAGAAAATAAATGAATGAAATTTTTTTTGTATCCCAGTAGGAAAAAAGGGGGAAATTTTATCTTTACACTAGAGCATTGAAGAAATACAAAGTAAAATGAGAAAATTTTTCAGCTTTTTAATCTGCAAAATAAATATAATTATAATAAATAATGAGTGAGGTAGGGATAAAAATTTTCTTACATGTCTGAGCCAGCATTGGCTGATCCAGTGAGCCCCCATCCTGCTGGTTGGAGTGGTGGGCCCGATGTCCTGCCCAGGATGGAGCAAGCAAAGTGGCAGTGACCATGGAACTGCCTTGACTGGACTCCTGCTGGACGAGCTCTGGGTGGCATGTGCGTGGCAGCTGTGGCATTTCCCATGGCTCCCCCAGTGTGCTAACGTGAGGGGTACAGAGCTTATCCCCAGACTCGTTCCTAGGGCCCACCTACACCCTCTCAGTGGCCTTGTGGCTGCTGCACTCTAGACAGGGCCAGAACACTCAGGGAGGGGTGCAGGGAATGCTCCTAGACCACGTGATCCTCAAGGCCTGGGGCTCAAAAGCTCCAGCCCTCTGCAGCCGAGAAAGAGGAGAGAACAAAAACCCTGGCATTTCCACGTGCTCCGTTTTAAAGCCTGCTCCCAGAATCCCCTGCGCTGGAAGTAGCTGCATCGCTGTTATCCTGCCTGTCAGGGCAATGGACGCTGGTTCCTCAATAGCACTGCAGGTGCGGCTCATGTAGGTCCCTGGCACTTTACAACCCCTCCCCCATGACACACTGTTGAAACACCAGCTTGGGAAGTTACCCTCAATCTGTGACTGCTGGAAGGGCCACATTGCAGTTCAGGGCTTGCTCCGTACACCCAGCAGTGAATTTAAAGGGCCATCTGTTCTCTGGAAGGACTTTGGGCAGAGATCCGGTTACAGACAGGGGCGGTGAGGCTTGAGGAAGAGAACTGTTGTTCTCTGCCACATTGAGCACATGGTTGGTGACACTCCCTCCACTTGCAGAGACACTGAGTTTGCACAAGCAAAGGGATGTGGTGGTGCTTGGTTGGAAATTTGGCCCACCCTGCTTGGTTAGACAGCATGGGGAAGGGGGACATTTTGACTAATAGAGTGGTTGGAGCTGGGAGTTTCAGCCCTGACCTGCAGTCACTGACCATGCAAGAGGATTTTTGTGTGTGATCTCCTCCTGCTTGGGAGCGCGGCATGGAGGTGCCAGTGAAACATGCAGAGCTGGGTTTTTCTGACTGTGTTTCCCAGACAGGCTTCTATCCAGGAGTCAGATCCACAGAGTCTGTGCATTTCAGCTGCAATATAGGGAAGCAGAGCTGAGCTCCCTAACAAGTTCAACCCGCACAGCCACAGTCAGTAGGAGAGGAATGGCCCACCCCCGCCTCTCACAGAGAGAGCACAATGCACCTTGGCCTGTTTGAGTCACCCCTGCCAGGTCCTGGCTACCCCCTCACTGAGCAGATTTCTGTGGGTAAGAGGCAGCGACTCAGAGCAGGAACATTCCCAGTGTGAGTCCCAAGGCTGACCCAACTTCGGGGCTCTGTAGGCCACACCCACTGGTTTACTAGAAACTTGCCTTGAAAACTTGCCGAGTATAGCGTCTGATACTGGCTTACAACAGAAAACAGCTTAGGATCCTTTATATCAGAACAAGTGGCCAACTTCGCAAAACATTGAAGCAAGCTTCAAGAAACTCCACTTTCAACAGATCCAGAGACTGATCACACCGAGCTCGACAAACTCTGTAGGGAAACGGTGCTATTTTGTTTCTTAGTCTTTGTTTTATTTTCTCTTTTCTACTTTATTTTTTGTTTTCACATCCCTAATTCTCTCTCATTTGCACTCTATTTTTTTCTTTTCTGATTTTTATTCTTTTTCTTCCTGTTTTTCCTTTCCTATTCATTTCAGTTTTGCTTTATTTTCTCTCCTTTTATAATATATTTATTAATTTTTCTAGAGTTTTTAATCTTTGTTTTTGTCTTTTATATTAGTTTGTTTTTCTTTTTTGCTCTCTAATTTTTTTGTTTCTTGTCATTTATTATCTGTTTTTCTACTTTCTTTTTATTAAATTTTTTGGCTCCTTATGGATTTTTGCCTTTTTTTCTTTCTGATTCTTCCTGTTGTTGTTTGTGTTTTTAGTGTTTGTGTTTTTGTTGTTGTCACTGAGCTGTTTGCACTTTTGTCTTGCTTTATTTGGTCAGCCACTGTACAATAATTTGCACCACATGGTCAGGGTTGAGCCCCACAGTCAGCCAGCCCAAGAACTGAGCTACACTGTAAATGTACAACAGTCATCAAGAACCAATTACAACAGGAGGGCCCACAAATCTCACCTAGATATTATTCCTAGAATATCCAGTTCAGGTGATCAAGGAGTCTGCACCACTGGGCCTACCAAGGTACCTACTATGGAAGGCCACCCCACCAAATGTGAGGGTCATGGGAATTCTATTTAGTATATAGAAACAAACAAAGAGACAACCAAAGTGGGGAAGTACAGGGAACCTATCTGCGTGGAATGGTGAATGTAGCCCAGCCCCTGATTCGGAAAACCGGCAGGAAGCGAGTCAACACACAGGAAATGAGCCCACAGATCAGTTTTCCCATGGGAATCAGGCCTGCATTTTACATAGGCTGCTTTAAGGCTTGCTTTTTGCTAAAACTCCCTCACCCTGAATTGAGGCAGCAAATGTTTACTGCATATCTTTAAAGTAACTTTCTAAAATCTGTGCTAAAACTCTCAAGTTTGGTGTATAACCAGTTCAACCACTTTTCCCCTTGCATCTGCAACATCCTTTCCTTTGAAGTAATTAGCAACATTCTTTCCTATGTTATCTGTAAAAGGTAATCACCTAAAGTGAACCTGTGCATAGTTAATGAGGACCATTCTCGATGTAATGTACCCAGAACAGCAATAAAAGCCTGTCCAGGCAGGGGTCAGGGCCCTCTCTCACTTAGAGAGCAGCTGTGCCAACCTTTTTCTCCACAGGACTTCTGCAGTCCATGTGAATTTGTTCTTTGTAGCCACAACACAGACCCTGCTGTCCAGAGTCCACATCAGGGAAGCAAATAAAGTATCCCCAAATGAAAGAATGAGAGAAATTTCCAGGGAAAATAAGTGCTAAATAAAATGGAGGCAAGCAATTTTTCAGATACAGAAGTTGAAGTAATGGTTTTAAGGATGCTCAAAAGCATCAAAATAATAGAAACATGAAAAATAAACAGGCAGAAATGAAGAATAATGTATCTGAAATGAAGAATACACTGGAAGGAATAATCAGTAAAAGGATGAAGCAGTGGGTTAAATCAGTAAATAAGAGGTCAACATAGAAAAGATTATCCAGTTAGAGCAACTAAATGTTGAAAGAATTAAAAACTAGGAGGATAATGTAAGGGATGTTTGGGACAATATGAAACATAAAACATCCTCATAGGAATATAGAAGGAGAGGAAGGAGAGCAAGGGATAATGAACCTGCTAGAAGAAATAATGGAAGAAAACTTCCTTACCATAATGAAGCAAAAAGTCACACAAGTTCAAAAAGCACAGAAAGTCCCAATCAAGATGAACCCAAAGAAACCCAGATCAAGACACATAATAATTAAAATGGCAAAGGGCTAAGACAAAGAGAAAACCTTCAAGGCAACAAGAGGGAGATAGTTATTTACAGGGCGTTCCCATAAGGCTGTCAGTTGATTTCTCAGAAGTGATTGCCTTAAAGTATTCAGAGTGATGAAAACTAAGAACAGCCAAGAATACCTTACCAGCAGAGCTATCATTTAAAATCGGAAGCTTGATAAGTGGCTTCCTGACCAAAAAGAAAAAAAAAAGGGTAAAGGAATTCACTACCACCAAACCAGCACTGCAAAAAGTTAAAGAACCCAAAAATAAAAAGAAATAAAGAGGGATAAAAACATAGGTACAATAAAAAATGAAAACAAATCAGTACCTATCTATAAAAATCTTAACTATAAATGGGTTAAATGCTTCAATCAAAAACATAGGGTAGCTGAATGAGTAAGAAAACATGACCCATATATAACACTGTCTACAAGAGATCCACCTTAGAACAAAAAGATTTCCACAGGCTGAAAGTAAGGGATGAAGGAAACTATTCCAGGCAAGTGGAAATAAAAAGCTGGGATTGCAACAGTTATATCAGACAAAATGGACTTCAAAACAAAGGCAAAAAGAAGAGGCCAAGAAGGTCACTACATAATATTTAAAACATTGATCAAACAAGAGCATATAACCCTTGTAAACAGACAAGGTATATCCAGAAGGTATCCAGCCACATAATATGAGAAATAGAGACATTTATTGAAGAAGATACAAGATACAAGAAACATTGTACACAGGACAAAGATGCCTCAGTCCCCTTCAAAGTACGTACCTGGGGACCTCACACAGTTCTCCCAGTCACCATCAGCTGTCTCACTGTATTTTCCTGAATCTCATCGATGTTCTGAAATCTCTTCCCTTTCAAAGGTGATTTTACTTTTGGAAAAGTCAGAAGTCACAGGGCACCAAATCTGGGTTGTAGTGGGGCTGAGTCACCTGGGTGATTTGATGTTTTGCCAAAAAACTGTGCATGAGATGTGATGCATGAGTGGGCATATTGTTGTGATCACGCCGCCAATCACCAGTTGCTCATAGCTGTGGGCTTGTGAATCATCAGAATAGTCTCCCCAGAGGAAAGTTCAAGCTTAACACAAAATCTGATGCAGATTTGTTGCTCTATTCACTCAGTCATTTTGAATGCAACAGCCATACAGTACACATACTCACTCAATGGCATCTACCACCCCCACATGACTAGTACCATGAAGTCATCATTGTTGATGCATGCATGTTCCAGCCCACTCTCCTTGGCTTCCAGGCCACATCAATGCTACGCAGACCATTCTCATTCTATTAACAATGATTGGACTTTTTCTGGACAGTCCTTGTATATTCACCCAATATGAGAGAACCTAAATAGGTAAAGAAAATCTTGGTGGGCTTTAAGGAAGAGATCAATAGCAATGCAGTCACAGTTGGGAATTTTAACACATCACTGTCGTCAATGACATGATCTTCTAGACAAAAAATAAACAAGGAAATAGTGACATTAATTGATATTTATAGAACAGTTCTACCCAAAGCAGCAGGATATACATTACTGTGAAGTGCACATGGATCATTCTCAAAAATAGACCACATGTTAGGATACAAAATAAGTCTTAAAAATTGCAGAGGACTGAAATCATATCAAGCACTTTCCTGGGTCACAATGGCAAAGTTAGAAATCAGCCTCAATAAAAAGACTTGAAAACATTCAAATACAACAAGGTTGAATAGATGTTAGCAAATAATGAATGGGTTAACAATGAAATCAAGGAAAAAATTAAAAATTACCTGGAAAAAATGAACACAAGACGACCCAAGGTTTGTGGGACACAGAAAAGCAGTCCTGAAAGGAAAGTTCGCAGCATTACAGGCCTACCTCATGAAGCAAGAACAATGCCCTAACAGATGTTGTTCAGTGGGTTGAGCATTGTCTCACAAACCAAAAAGCATTTGGTAAATCCAGCAATCTTTCATGTTAAAAAAAAAAAAAAAAACTCTCAGCAATGTCGTAATAGAGAGATCATACCTCAACATAATAAAGGCCATATATGATGAACCCACTGGGAACCAGTGTCATCCCAATAAATTTAATTATTTAAAAATTATCTTTACAGGATGGTATTTGTTCTGCCACTACACAGATGAAAACAAGGCCTAAGTAAACTTCCTGGTCTTTCTGACTTTAATTTATAAATTTTTAATAACAGTCTTCTAAAAGGTTTACAAGTTCAAAATTCTGGCCAAAATTACCTTCCCACAAATTGGAAGATTTTCAGTCAGCAAGGTGCTGCAGGGTACAGAAGCAGGAAGTAGTTGTAAATGTGGTTGCTGCCCACTGAGCTTACAATCTGTTTAGGAAGACGAACTGGAGCCATTTTCAATCATACACACACATACATTATTCTCTGTGTTTAAATACATGATTTTTAAAAGATGGGTGAAAAGAAATGTAAGAAAAATCTGGAAAATATATTGCAAATTAATGACATTTCATGGTGATTATTCAGCTTCATGCTTGAATAATTAGTGTATGCAAATGGAATTAACTAGGTTATTATTTAAAAGATCCAGTTCTACGTTTATGAAGGGCAATATTTTGGCAAGAACACAAAATACAAAGAGAAGTATGGGACTCTCTCTTCACTGCCTTCTCAAGTATATATCACTTCTCCATAAAAGCCTGCCTTTCAGTATCTAAAATACAAGACTTAGCTACAGGTTTATAAACTACCACTAAGTTATTGATTATCAATAAACAAAGGGGTGTTTTAAAATATAAGCCAAAACTCTTTTAAAAATTACCAATAAGTTCTCACAGATCTATAAATAAGGAAGCAAAGGAATTAAAACCTGGAGACAAACAAGTCTTTCTTTTTCGGCTCTACTTTATACTAACATTGATTCTTAAAATATGAAGCCATCTGTGATTTCTACTATTAAGTTGAGATGAACATTCACATCTGACCAAAGAAGTTTTTGCAAAGAAGTAGTGTTTGTGGTATTCTTCACTAATAATTTAAAATTTTTCTCAAGTAATTTTTATGTGTGCATGTGTAAAACTTTAATGCATTTTAAGATAATTTCATTTGGGCGGGGGGAATAGTTCACTTTAAGTCATTTCCACACTTTAAACCTGGGATTGTTTTTTGAGGACAAAATCTGTGAATTATATTTTTTCAGAATCACTTTTAATTTTACAAAATGGACTTGGAAATCATTACAAGCAAAACTGAGGAATCAGGTTCCTACAATGACACTTTTTGTGAGTAGCTCACATATTTTGAGATGATTTGATGGTCTTCTGCCATCTAGTGGACATTAACAGAAGTATCAATAGATAGAGTAAAGATGATATAGTCTGGACCTAAATTATTATGGAATACATTTTCTTATTCTGAATTCATGTGTTTTTTTAATGCTGAGAAAATTATCTACTCATTCTCAAAGGAACACCCAACCCTAATTCCTTAATAAACAAAAATAACATTACAGTTTTCACAATTCACATTTGTACAAAATAATAAATATTGTAACTTAATTCCCATTTATTTAAAAAATAAGGACACTACTGCCCTGGCTGGGATGGCTCCATGGACTGGGCATAGGCCTGCGAACCAAAGGGTTGCTGGTTCAGTCCCGAGTCAGGGCACATGCCTGGATTGCAGGCCAGGTCCCCAGTGTGGGGGCAGATGGAAGGCAACCACACACTGATGTTTTTCTCCTCTTTCTCCTTCCCTTCCCTTCTCTCTAAAAATAAATAAATAAAATCTTTTAAAAAAATAAGGACATTACTGAAATAATGAAACACTAGTGTGGACACATTTTAATCTCCATGCACAAGTCACACCTTTAACACCCTTTACACTGTAATGCAGTTTTAGCAAAAGTTGGTATTTGATTTGATATTTCACTATGATATTACTCTTAAAAGCCAAGCATAAAAACTTACATAAATTATTCCTTAGTTATTGCTTCAAAAACTACTTCATCAAAAACAAATTTACCCTTTATTTGGTCTTTCTGTTTTTATAAGGAAAATATTAGTTCTCTTAGAACTCATTCTTTCTGATCTTAAAAGCTGTGATAGCTTTTGAATCCATATATCTTAAATGTGTTATTGAACTAATGTTAAATATTTTTTTATGTTAAATGTAATAGTACAAGTCTTGATGGCAGTACTATCTTGTAGTTTAGCATGATGGCACCTACAAGATTTGTGAATTGTGTGATTCATGCGGTTAATACAGGTGTAAGTAGTTTGGGGTTTGCTACTTATTTCATGGTTTTTATTTGTACTATATCATCCTGTTTATCATGTTGTTCCATCACCTTAGTAACATTGTAGTATGTCCTACTAAATCATTCTAACATTATTTTGGATAAACTGTTTATCCAAGCTGGATAAATACTGAATTATTTACTGTTTTTGTTAAAAAGAGATGATGGAAGTCATTTAAAATTGCCCCTATTCTTTCAATGATACATTTCAAATATTCTAACCAATATCTGTGAAGAAAACCTCAGTCCTCCAAATTGTGTATTAACTTTGGTTAATTTGCTTAAGTTATTGTTTGCACATTAAATTATATTTGTTGTGTACAACATTATCACTATATATGTGTACATTAAATATCATTACAAACTGCTATTTTTAAATATATATATAAATTTGTATTAATAAACAATTTAAATTAGTCAAGGAAATCTTTTCAAATTTAAATAAATATGTATATTCTTTTCAAATACTTTTGAGAAATTACAATATTTTGCTATGTATGATGCACACTTTTTTGTCCAAATTTTGAGGGAAAAGTCAGAATAAGCATCATAAATGGGTAGTACTAACTCTGTACCTACATAAATGTTTTTAATTTTTATTTATGCTTATGCATTAATAGTGTAAATCTAGAAAGCAATGATATTCATATGCAAAATAATACAGTGGAATATGGTAATTGGTTTTGTTTCTAAATGTAAATGAATAAAAAATTGAATTGAAAAAGAAGAAAGATTTTTTTCCTGAAACTTTGAGCCAAAAACATGGGTATGCACTATACATAGGAGTGCATTATAAAATTCATAAATATATTTATTTCATTGTAACTGAAGGAATTGTGTTAATTCATCATCTATAATATAGAGATAATTATTATACAGTTATAGAGACATTATTTAGGTACATGTTTTAGGGTCTTAATAATTATATCTGTTCAATTTAAATGCACAGTGAATTAAATTAACACAGTTTTCTAATAATCCTGAAATACCAATTCAAAAGAACCTGTGCATCCCAATGTTCATAACAGTGTTATTACAATAGCCAAGTTCTGGAAATAGCCTAAGTGCCCATCAGTAAATAAGTGGATCAAAAAACTGTGGTACATTTACACATGGGTATACTACCCAGCAGAAAGAACTACCCTTCTCAACAGCATGGATGGAACTGGAGAGCATTATGCTAAGTGAAATAAGCCAGGTGGCAAAAGGCAAATATCATATGATCTCACCTATAATGGAACCTAATCAACAAAACAAATGAGGGGAATAGAACCAGAGACACAGAAATAAGAAACAAACTGACAGTGACCAGAGGGGAGGAGGAAGAGGGTAACAGGGGAAAGAAGGGGAGGGGTCTAGTCAAGGAACATGTGTAAAGGACCTATGAGCAGGTACAACAGGGTGGGGATTGCCTGTGGGACCAGAGGGGTGGGAGAGGCAGTGGAGAGCAAAGGGGAAAATGAGGACAATTCTGACTGAATAACAATGAAAGTATCAAGACGATTTTCTGTTATTGTGTGCTTTTTGGTTGTGTAACAATTCCCTTTGTTAAGTCAATCCTTCTACATTTGTCATTACCCTGACTATATGCTATGGCTGTTATTATATAATATACATAATCCACCATATGAAGAGATTCTAGTCCACACTGTTGTTATCTTTTATATTATGAAACAGTGCTTACTGTCCAACAATTAAATGTCTTGCTGTCCAACCTACATTAGTGTTGCTTTTTTGTGTGTTATGGAATATTACTGTGTTACCAACATCGTCTTTTAGAAAATCTAGCATTACGGGTGCCCAAAAACAAAACTAGAATGAATCAAGAGCTTTTGTTGTTATCATACAAATATTAATTCCAAGTGTTCACTCAAAAAAAAATACTGAGAATTTTGGTGGTTGAAATTTTGTACCCTTCATGGCATTTATTCCGATGGACTAAAAATATTCCATAAACTAGTATAATTTTTACACTATTATATATAATTGTAGAGCCTGACTCAGACATGTGCCCATTAAAACATCAGTGAGGAGACAGTCTGCCAAAGGGGTACCCAATATGAGTAATTATGCTGATCACCAGAGTTTGACCTTGGCTGCTATGAACTCTCAGACCCAGAAATAAGGCTTTTGAATCTCTAAGATAACAGAAACTATCTTCCAAAATTTTTTTTGTTTAAAAACTGTTCTAGAGAGACTCAGCCAAAGTCTTCTGGATTAGAGGGAGTGTCGAAGTATTGCTGGGCAACCCTATAATTTCAGTCAATTAAAATGATCTGATAGGAAACCAGAATTAAGATCTTCAAAGTGGGTATGTACTTACCAATATGAAGGCCCAGACTTAGGGAATTCACCCAGGAAAGTGCCGCAGAACAGAGAGGGATCAAAGGTCTGCTTGGGTCCACACATGCTGCTTCTAGGGCCCAAAGGGGCCCAGAAAGAACTTCTTACTTCTTAATGCAGTAAACAGCAAAGGCAGTTATGTTAGAATTCACTGATACTCTGTAGGGCATATGTTTGAGTAAAATCATGTATTTTAACTTATTAGGAACCATCATTCATATGGTTAATTTATGCTCTGGCAAAAGGATACAAATAAGTGCAATTAGCACAGAGAATATTAAAAGAGGAAGAAATTAGTCTTCAATGTTGATCATTATGCATACCTTCCCCCAACCTTGAAAATTAATAAGAACATTACCTTTACACATTATAAGTATAAAGTTAGGTGAACTTCTACTTTTTTCATTTATAACACTTCCTTAAGCATGTTGAAGAGAATAAACTATCTTTGAGATTTATTCCTAGCTGTGTAACACAGAAATATCCACAGTATAATATATGTATCAGCAACAAGTATTTGATTATGATTAGCTCTCATTAGCATTAGAATTTTTAATTTTTAATATATTTCATTGGTTATGCTATTACAGTCATCCCATTTTATTCTCCCTGTTATTCCCCTCCTCCCTGTATGTCCCCTTCCACCATCATTCCCCCACCTAAGTTCATGTCCATGGGTCATATATGAAAATTCTTTGGCTTCTCCATTTCCTGCACTAATCTTCACCTCCCCCTCTCTATTTTGCACCTACCATTTATGCTTCTCATTCCCTGTACCTTTTCCCCCATTCTCCCCCTCCCTCCCTGCTGATCTCCCTCCATGTGATCTCCATTTCTGTGATTCTGTTCCTGTTCTAGTTGTGTGCTTAGTTTGTTTTTGTTCAGTTAATGACTCAGTTTGTTGTCATTTTACTGTTCATATTTTTAATATTCTTCTTTTTCTTAGATAAGTCCCTTTAACATTTCATATGATAAGGGCTTGGTGATGATGAACTCCTTTAACTTGACCTTATCTGGGAAGCACTTTATCTTCCCTTCCATTCTAAATGATAGTTTTGCTGGATAGAGTAATCTTGGATGTAGATCCTTGCCTTCATGACTTGGAATACTTCTCTCCTGCCCCTTCCTGCCTGCAAGATTCCTTTTGAGAAATCAGCTGACAGTCTTATGGGAACTCCTTTGTAGGTAACTGTCTCTTTTTCTCTTGCTGCTGTTAAGATTCTCTCCTTATCTTTAATCTTGGCTAAGGTAATTATGATGTGCCTTGGTGTGTGTTTCCTTGGGTCCAACTTCTTTGGGACTCTCTGAGCTTCCTGGACTTCCTGGAAGTCTATTTCCTTTGCCAAATTAGGGAAGTTCTCCTTCATTATGCTTTCAAACAAGTTTTCAATTCCTTGGTCTTATCTTCTCCTTCTGGCAACCCTATGATTCAGATGTTGGAACATTTTCCTGGAGGTTCCTAAGCCTCTCCTCATTTTTTTGGAATACTTGTTTCTTCATTCTGTTCCAGTTGAATGTTTATTTCTTCTTTCTGTTCCAAATTGTTGATTTCAGTCTCGATTTTCTTCCATTGACTGTTGGTTCCCTTTATATTGTCCTTTATTTCATTTTTCATAGCCTTCACTTTTTCCTCTATTTTGTGACCATACTCAACCATTTTTGTGAGCATCCTTATTACTAGTGTTTTGAACTGTGTATCTGATAGGTTGGCTCTCTCTTCATTGCTTAGTTTCATTTTTTCTGGAACTTTGATCTGTTCTTTCATTTGGGCCATATTTTTTTCCTGGCATGCCTGTTACATAGTCAGGGGCAAAGCCTTAAGTATTTGCCAGGGAAAGACAACCCATATCACTGCATTATGGTGCTGTTTGTTGCGGGGGAGGGGGGGTCCGAGAGGAAACAATGCTGCTTACTTGGCTCTTGGCTGGCTTTCAGTCATTTCCTCTGCTATCCACAAGCAAACTGGGCCCTTCTGGTGCTAATTCCCAGGTGGGTGGTTTTGTGTATGTTCTAGGACCCTGTGGGTCTCTCCATCGAACTCTCCTGTGAGTCTGGGAGTTTCTCCCTTCGCCTCAACCCCCACAAGTTTTTTCAGTCAGAGGTTTTGAGGCTTTATTTCCCAGTGCTGGAACCCTGGGTTTTGAGGTCTGTCTGGTTCCCCCATTTGTTCCTCCCAGTTTATCTGCACATATATGTGAGACTGCCCGCTCTGCCAGCTGCCACCTCGCTAGTCCACCAGCTGCCGCCTTGCCCACCTGTGTCCTCCAGCCGCTGTGTTGCCATGAGTCCTCTCCGCCTTGGCTGCCTGTCTCCACCACCCCTACCAGTCTGGATGAATATTTCTTCTTTAACTCCTTGGTTGTCAGACTTCCATACAGTTTGATTCTCTGTCAGTTCTGGTTATTTTTTGTTTTTTTAATTTTTTGTTGTCCTTCTTTTGGTTGTGCGAGGAGGCACAGTGTGTCTACCTATGCCTCCATCTTGGCTGTAAGTCCAGCATTAGAATAGTTTAAAAGTACATGAAATGGATTGACTACATTTGAAAGCATTGTCAGTAAAGATATGTATTGTCTCATGTGCTGAATTTGAATATTTTTACCTTCACAACTTATTCAAATTGTGGCTTTTAGAAAATCATATTGAAGGTTGTTATTTGTCTCTCATAGTTTAGTTGCATCCCACTTTTAAATTTACATGTAGCTTTTATTGGTTTCTTTGGAGGTTATATAGACATAATTGTTTCAGACTATTGAAATCACTTTAACTTGCAACTTGTGGAATAAAGGCAAGAAAAGCATAATATAAATTAAGAGCATGTTTCAGTCAAAAGTAGAAAAAAGGAGAACAATGATAATCCAAATAACAGTTTTCTGAGGAACAGAGTGAACAGTCAAGAAAATCCCAGCTTATATGAAGTTAGGAGGCCAAAATTATAGGGATATTGAAAAACAGGTGGCAAGGAGATTGCATTGGAATGGTAAGTTCCCTGGGACCTGTGAAGGGCCCAGGCCACTGCGGCCCTCAGCCAGGCACATGCCGCCACAGTTGCGGCAGCTGCAGGATCTTTAGAGGAGAGCCAGATCAGCACCTCCCTCCCCTACCAAAGCAGGGAAGAAAGCATGACACGAGGAGAGACCTGGATACTTGAAGTCACTGGGAGGAATGAAGATGAAGTGGGAGACACACAGAGGCAGTTGGTGTTCACCTATTGGGACTATGGATGACAGCTAGGTCATTACCAGAGAAATTGGGGACCTGGATGATACCTGGAGAAGGGAGAAGAGTTGGGCCATGTCAGACCCTGACGTGGAAAGTCTCCAGTCTGGTTAGAAAGTTAGGCTGTGTGCAAAGCTTGGCACTTGATAGGAATGGCAGGTGCAAACAAGAGGATTTTCCTAAAAAATAAAAGGCTCTCAGTCACTGTTTAAACAACTCTCACGCAGCAGCTGGGCTAGGAGAAGGCCTGCTACAGGGACCATTCAGAGGAGGGCAAGAGGGCTCAGGGAGTTAGCAGTCCCCAGAGGGACTTAATGTAGTGGGAGAGCTGAAATTCCCTGAAGAGACTTTGAGAATGCACAGCACCCAGGCCAGCAAAGAGGGAGAAGGTGATGTGTGAGTTTCTCCTAATCACCTCATTGGTGGCACAACTGGTGGACTGAAGGTGCCGGCCTAGTGCAGAAGGGCACTGGGGGCTCGGCAGCACATGGAGGACCTGAGCTGGGAGCTGGGCAACTGTGAAGATTGTGGCCCGTACCTGGACCCCATCCTCACAAAACCACAGGAAGAGAGAACAGCAAAGACCAGCCCCACTTTTCCTGTGGCATCCAGAAAGACAAGCAGAACTCGCTTGGCAGGTTTAAAGTCAGCAGGAGGCTTTTATTTTCTCCACACGCCCCATTTCCCCCATACACACAAGCGTGAGACAACAAGGCCTGGAGCAGTGAGAGGACCAGAGACAGATCCAGACAGGGAACATAAGGCTAACCCCAACAACTAAGAAACTGAGACAAATTTTACTTTGCTATTCTATACAATTTGCATTTTATTTTTTATTAGTATTATTATTTTTCATTATTTTCACTTCTTTTATTTTATTAGTATTTTTTATTTCTCATCTTTCTGTTTAGTTTTCTTAGTTTTGTTTGTGTGTTTAATTGCATTGCTTGGTTTTCCTTGTCCTCTCTTTCATGTTGTATTTTAACTTTTCTTCTTTCACTTCACTCATGTTCCAATAACACACTACTCTTGGTCATGTACTTTCTATTCTTGTTATTCACATCATATAGTTCTTGTCATTTTATTGTTGTTCCAGTACTATTGTAAATAATTGTTGTTCTACATAATTGTAAATACTACACAGTACCCCTCCCCGGTCTTAGCCCATTTCACAACTT
The DNA here is from genome assembly GCA_004024845.1 of Tonatia bakeri. NCBI lineage: Eukaryota > Metazoa > Chordata > Mammalia > Chiroptera > Phyllostomidae > Tonatia > Tonatia bakeri. Next base: position 13,067 of record PVIA01010287.1, on the reverse strand, counting down.
TCTTGAGTTTTATTACTGTTGTGGTTAACTCTGTTCTCTCACACACTAAGCCTGCTTTCTATCCTTTACTCTCACTATATCTCATCATCTAACCTCACACTAGTGCAGTTTTCTGGATTCAGGTCACAATCCTTCTCCCCTCTAAGAAGAGTCTTATTTCTTTTTCACCTTTTATAAAAAGTGGCTAGGTGGGTGAAATATCATGGTTAATGCTATACTTATTCAAAACTTCTCCTGTATCTTCTCTACTTATTGGAACTTTAAGTCCCATAGAATACTTTCCTGCTGTCTTAATCTATTTTGCCTTCCCCCTGCCACTGGTCACATACAAGATTAGGTGGGATCCATGAACATCAACATACCTGCTGGAGGATAGAACTCACCAACAAAGGAACCACCAACAGATAAACACCCAAATACAACAAAAGAGCCCACGCAAATAGAAGAAAGGGCAACCCTAGAGCATCTAGACAAAGAGATCAAAGAGACCACACCACTGAATCCCATAGAACTCCTACCATAGAAGTTCACCCTACAAAGACAGCTAGCAAAACAGAACATAAGGAAGCACAGAAACAAACAAAAAGAGTCACGTAAAATGGAGAGACAAAAAAAGAACCTCCAGTCAAGAGGAATAGAAGACTCTCCACTAAAAGCTAAATGAAAAGGAAGTAAGCACATTATCAAGTGTCGTAGGGGACCGGCTTGTTTTAGTCTGGCAAATGTGACTCAGCTCTCTGTGGAAAAACTACAGAAGCAAAGTGGTGGGCAGGAGCCAGACCTTCAAACTGAGTTTTTCCATGGGAATCAGGCCTAGAAAATGAATACAGACTGGTATGGCTTGCTCTTGCTAAAACTCCATCACCCTGGTCTAAAACAACAAATGTGTATTGTCTATCTTCAAGGTCATTTTGAAAGCCTGTGTGAATTCACCCAAGGACAGAGCTAATCAGCTCACCACCACTCCCCCTGCATGTTATTTTCATTTCCTTGATTGTACCTAAAATGTAGACAATAATATTCTATGTAATAGATAATAAATCTTTCTCTGATGTAAGACCCCAGAAAAATAATAAAAGCCTGTCTAGGCAAGGGTCGGGGCACTCTCCTCCTGAGAGAGTGGCCAAGGCATTCATAGACACTCTCCCCTTGAGAGACTAGCCATGCCATTCCCTTTTACTCCACAGGACTGCTGTCGCCTGTGCATTTATTTTCTCTTTCAGTCACAACAGGCGGACTCTGCTAGCCGGAGTCTGCCACAATGAATAGAATTCAAAATAATGGTTACAAGGATGCTCAAGGAACTCTCAGATAAATACAAGTAACTGAGTGAGAACTACAATAGTATGAAAAAATAAATAGAAACTATTTGCAAAATCCAGGAAGAAATGAAAAATACAATTTCTGAAGAAAAAAGAAAAAAAAAACACTAGAAGGAATTCTAAACAGGCTGGATGAAGCAGAGGACCAAATTAGTGAGCTGGAAGACAAGGTGGAAGATAGAGCAGCTGCATGAAAAACACTCAAAAAATATGATGAAGACAGCTTAAGAAAACTCCAAGATAACATGAAACACAGTAACATTCAAATCATAGGAATACCAGAAAGAGAAGAAAAGGAACAAGGGATAGAAACCCTGTTTGAAAAAATAATGACAGAAAACTTTTTGAAGCTGGAAAGGGAAAAAAAAAAACATGCAAGTTCAGGAAGCACAGAGGGTACCCAATGAAGATGAACCCAAAGAGGCCTGCTCCAGGACACATCATAATTAAAATGGCAAAATTCCAAGACAAAAAGAGAATCTTAAAGGCAGCAAGGGAGAAACAGGAAGTAACATACAAGGGAGCCCTGATAAAGCTAGCAGCTGACTTTTCAATGAAAACGCTACAAGCCAGAAGAGAATGGCAAGAAATATTCCAAGTAATGAGAACCAGAGGACTGCAACCAAGACTACTTTATCCAGCAAGTCTCTCAACTAAGATGGAAGGCCAAATAAGGAGCTTCCCAGAAAAAAAGAAGTCTAAAAGATTATATCTCCACTAAACCAGCCCTGCAAAGAATGCTAAAGGGACTGCTTAAGAAGAGGAAGGAAAAGAGTGAGAGAGAAGAACACAGATACAAAGGAAGCCAAATGGCAATCAATGAATATATATAAATAATAACTTAAAATGTACATGGGTTAAATGCTCTAATCAAAATACATAAGGTAGCTGAATGGATAAGGAACCATGACCCACACATTTACTGCCTATAAGAGACTCACCTCAGAACAAAAGACCTACACAGACTGAAAGTGAAGTGTTGGAAAAAATGTTCCAAGCAAATGGACAGGAAAAAAAAAGCTGGGGTAGCAATACTTACATGAGAAAAAACAGACTTCAAAACAAAGACCATTATTTTATTTCTAATATGTTTCTTATTTTTTCTCATTTTTCATTTTTATTTTAGTTTTAATTCCAATCTCACAGTTTACTCTTCCTTTCTGTTATTCTGCTTTGTCTTCATACATCTCTTTCTTATTTTTGTTTTAAATTGTATTTTCCCCTTTCTATGCTTTGTTTCTATTCTTCACTTTTACTATTTCTCCTGCATCACCCTCTCAAAGGCATCTTTCTATTGATTGGTTGTCTCACATTCCTTTTCCCTTTCTTATAATATCCATATTGTTGCCACAGCTTATTAATATTTGCTCAGTTGTCATTGATATTGGGGTTGTTGTTGCATTTCTTCAGTTCTACCCCTAGGTGTTCACTGTTTTTTTTAAGTTTTAAATGTCATATTTTACTGTTCGCCCATTTTACTATGATTTGCCTTCCTCCATCCCTGTCTAATTTGTGTTTTAAATTTTGTTTTCTAACTTTCTTAGCTTGGTTTCTAATCCTTATGCTTATTATTTCTGTCCCTGCTATCCTCTCAAAATCAGTTTTCTTTCCGTAGACATCTCACAATCTTTTTTCTTTTCTTTCTCTTCTGCTTTTTATAATATTGTTATTCTCTTTCCACCTTTACCAAACTTTGTTTTTTTGTCATGGATATCACTGCATAGGTTGTTTTTCTTCAGTTTTGTTTCTGTTTTTTCATTATTTTTAAATATTTTCTCCAAACCCCCTATCGTACTCTACCTTTGTCTTACTCTAGTTTACCCTATTTCCTCTCTATTTTATTTCTGTAGTAAATTTTATTTTCTCCTGTTCTTTTTCTTGTTTTCATTCCTTACTCTTATTATTTCTCCTTCTCCTACCTCTTCAAAATCATTTTTCTTTCTGTTAGTCACCTCATATTCTTTTTTCCTTGCATATAATGTTCTTAGTCTCTTTCCACCCTTATGAAGTCTTGATTCATTTGTTGTTGACATCACAGTAGTGGTTGAGGAGTATTTTTTCTGGTGTGGGTTTGTTTGCTGGGTTATTTTGTTTTGTTCTGGCAGCTCCTGTATGACAACATACATGATGTCTTGGGGGTTATGACTCAGTCAGCAAACCAGAAAGGAGAACCCACCAGTGAGTGAGCCAACAACAACAAACACCCAGTTACAACAAGAGAACCCACATAAACTGCATAAAAGGCATCCTTGGAGTATCCAACTCGGGAATTCAGGGAGACTGTACCGTTGAGTCCCACAGGACTCCTACCAAAGAAAACCAACCAATAAAGACAGGGAGTCAAAATAAATCAATCTAATATGCAGAAGCAAACACAAAGAGCCACCTAAAATGTGGATTATTTAAAATAAACAACACCCAATTGAAAAGAAAGGACTCCCCAGAGAGAATATTAAATGACATTGAGGCAAGCAATTTATGAAAAACAGAGTTCAAAGTAATCATTACTGGGATGCTTAAGGAACTCAGTGAGAACTACAAGGAACTTGGAACTATGTCATCATGAAAAAGGACATAGAAATTATGAATAAGAACAAGGAGGAAATGAAGAATACAGCATCTGAAATGAAGAATATATTACAAAGAATAAAAAGCAGGCTAGATTAACTAGAGGACTGAATCAGCAAGTTGGAAGATATAGGTAGAACAAAACACCCAGTCAGAGCAAAAAAAAAAAAAAAAAAACTATGATACAGGAGTTCCGGCCAAGATGGAGGTATAGGCAGAAACTCTTTGCTTCCTCATACAACCAAAAAGAGGATAACAACCAATCTAAAATCAATAAACAACCACAAGTGCCAGAAAATCAAATTGCATGGAACTCCAGCAACCAAGAAATAAAGGAAACAGTCAACCAGACCAACTAGAGTGGTAAGACTGGCAGAGAGAGAAAACCCGTGGCAAGGCAGCGGACTGTCCAGGTCAGGCTGGCCAAACCAGACACTGAGGCTGAGCTGACTGTGGACTACAGTGGTGGTTGCCACGGTGGGAGAAACTCACAGTCTCACACGAGAGTTTGTTAGAAAGTGGGGCTAGAGCCAAGCAGGAGAGCTGCATTGTTCCTTCTCTGGCCCTTTCCCCACAGGCTGTGCTGAAGCACAGCAAGGAGGGTTTCCCTGCTCTGGTGAATACCTAAGGCCCCATCCTCTTACAACTTAACAAGTGGACCAAGACAAAGAAATAGGGTTCAAATGAAAGAACAGAGCAAAACTCCAGAGAGAGAGCTAAGCGATGAGGAGATAGGCAACCTTTCTGATGGAGAGTTCAAAGCTCTGGTAATCAAAATGCTCAAAGAATTGATTGAGCTTCATCACAAAATGAAAGAGCAAATGAAAGATACCCAAAGTGAAATAAAGCAAAATATTCACTGAACCAGCAGTGACAGAAAGGAAACCAGGACTCAAATCAATGATTTGGAACAAAAAAAAGAAATAATCATCCAACCAGAATAGAATGAAGAAACAAGAATTCAAGAAAATGAAGAGAAGCTTAGAAGCCTCTGGGACAACTTTAAACTTTCCAATATCTGAATTATAGGGGTGCCAGAAGGAGAAGAAGAACAGCAAGAGAGTGAAAGCTTATTTGAACAAATAATGAAGGAAAACTTCCCCAGTTTGGTGAAGGAAATAGACTCCCAGGACACCCAGACAGTCCCAAAGAAGTTGGACCCAAAAAGAAACACACAAGGCATATCATTATTAACTTACCCAAGATTAAAGATAAAAAGAGAATCTTAAAAGCAGCAAGAAGAAAGGAGAGAGTTACCTACAAAGGAGTGTCCATAAGACTATCAGCTGATTTCTCAAAAGAAACCTTGCAGACAAGAAGGGGTGGGAGAGAAGTATTCAAAACCATGAAAGGCAAGGACCTACATCCAAGATTACTCTATCCAGCAAAGCTATCATTTAGAATGGAAGGGCAGATAAAGTGCTTCCCAGATAAGGTCAAGTTAAAGGAATTCATCATCACCAAACCCTTATTCTATGAAATGTTAAAGGGACTTATCTAAGAAATTGAAGAAGATCAAAAACTATGAATAGTAAAATGACAGCAAACTCACAACTATCAACAAATGAACCTTAAAAAAAGAAAAACAACAAAAACAGAAACTAAGCAACCAACTTGAACAGGAACAGAATCAGAGAAATGGACATTACAATGGAGGATTTTCAGTGGGGAAGTGGAGAGGAGGAATGGGGGGAAAAGGTACAGGGAAGAAGCATAATTTGTAGGAATAAAATAGATGGAGAGAGGTTAAGAATGGTACAGGAAACAAAGAATTCAAAGAACTTGTATGTACAACCCATGGACATGAACTAAGGAAGGGGAGAGATGCTGGAGGTTTGGGGTATGCAGGACAGAGGGGGGATAATGGGGGGAGGGAAATTGGGACAACTGTAATAGCATAATCAATAAATAGGCATAAAGAAACCATGACACATTTACACAGTGGAATACTAAGCAGTAGAAAGAAAGTAGAAGCTCCTACCCTTTGTGACAGCATGGATGGAACTGGAGAGCATTATGTTAAGTGTGGTAAGCCAGGCAATGAAAGGAAAACACCACATGATCTCACCTTTAGGTGGAACCTAATCAACAAAACAAACAAGCAAGGAAAATATAACCAGAGACATTGAAATAAGGACAAACTGACAATAACCAGATGGGAGGGGGGAGGGGATAATGGGGGAAAATAGGGGAATGTCCATCAAGGAACATGTATAAAGGATACACAGACAAAGCCATAGGGGGTAGGTTTGAGTGTGGAAGGCAGGGATAGACGGGGCTGCAGTGGAGTAATAATGGAGACAACTGTACTTGAACAACAATAAAAAAAAGAAAGAAAAAAGACTAGAAAAGGACAAAGATAATTTAAGGAAACTGTAGGACAACATGAAATGTAACAATATCTGCATCTTTGGGTTCTAAAAGGAAAAGAAAAAGAGCAAGGGATAGAAACCCTGTTTAAAAAATAATGGCAGTAAACTTCCCAAACCTGGAGGGAAAATAGTCATGCAAGTTTAGAAAGCACAGAGAATCCCAATCAAGAGGAACCCAAAGACATCCACTCCAAGACACATCATAATCAAAATGGTCAAATTTAAAGACAAAGAAAGAATCTTAAATGCAAGAAAGAAAGAAAGTAACACACAAGGGAGCTCTGGTAAGGCTATCCGCTGATTTCTCAACAGAAATACTACAAGCCAGAAGGGAATGGCAAGAAATATTCCCAGTAATAAAAAGCAAAGGCCTGCAACCAAGACTATTCTACCTAGCAAAGCTCTCATCTAATAAAAAAAAAAAAAAAAAAGAGCTTTCCGGACCAAAAAAAGAAGTTTAAAATAGTACACTTTCACTAAACCAGCATTGTAAGAGGTGTTAAGAGGGCTGATTTATGAAGATAAAGAGAGGGGGGAATACAGGACAGAGGGGGGAAATGGCAATGAATAAATACCTACAAATAATAACCTTAAATGTAAATGAATTAAATGCTCCAATCAAAAGACATAGAATAGCGGAATGGATAAGAAAGCATGACCCACATATATGCTGCCTACAAGAGACCCACTGCAGGACAAAAGACCTACACAGACTGAAAGTGAAGGGCTGGAAACAAATTTTCCAAGCAAATGGACAGGGAAAAAAAGCCAGGGTAGCAATACTCATTTCAGACAAAATAGACTTCCAAAAAAGGGCCATAAAGAGAGACCCAGAAGGTCACTTCATAATACTCAAGGGAAGAATCCACCAAGAAGACATAAACATTGTAAATATATATGCACCCACCATAGGAGCACCTAAATACATAAAGAAAATCTTAGAGGACTTCAAGAAAGATATTAACAGCAACACAATTATAGTAGGGGATTTTAACACCATACTGTCAAAAATGGACAGATCTTCCAAACTAAATATCAAAAGATATTGTGGCATTGAACTTAACTGAAATGAACTTAACTGATATATAGAGAGCCTTTCATCCCAAAGAAGCTAAATACACATTCTTTTCAAATGCACATGGAACATTTTCAAAGATAGAACACATGATAGGACAACAAAACAAGCCTCAACAAATTCGAGAAAATTAAAGTCATATCAAGCATTTTCTCTGACCACAAGGGACTGAAACTAGAAACCAACCCCAAGGGAAAAAATCCAAAACACTCGAAATCATGGAGATTGAATACCATGCTATTAAACAATGAATGGGTCAAGAATGAAATTAGGAAAGAAATCAAAAAGTTTCTGGAAACAAATGAAAATGAACTCACAACAACCCAAAACTTATGGGACATAGCAAAGGCAGTCCTGAGAAGAAAGTTCATAGCGATACAGGCCTACCTAAAATAGACAGAAACATTTCAAACAAACAACATGACCCTACGCCTACAAGAACTCAAGGAACAACAACAAAGACAGCCCAGAGGAAGTAGAAGGAAGGAAATAACCAAGAACAGAGGAGAATTAAATGACATAAGAGACTAAAAGCACAATTCTAAGGACCAATGAATCCAGGAGCCAGTTCTTTGAAAAGATAAACAAAATTGACAAGCCTTTAAGCAGGCTCATCAAGAAAAAAAAAAAAGAGGACCCAAATAAACACAATCAGAAATGAAAGAGGAGAGATTACAACTGATACCACAGAAACACAAAGGATTGTAAGAAAAACACCTATGGGGGTTGAGGTGCTGGGAGAAACTCCAAGCCTCACAGGAGCATTTGTTGGAGAAACTCACAGGGTCCTAGAATGTGCACAAACCCACCCACACAAGAATTAACGCCAGAAGGGCCCAATTTGCTTGGGGGAAGTGGAGGAAGTGAATGAAACCTGGCAGAGAGTAGAGCAAATGCCATCATCCCTTTCAGACCCCTGCCCCACATACAGTGTCACAACCCAGCAAATGGGTTGCCCCACCCAGGAGAATACCTAAGGCTCCACCCCTCACTACATAACAGAAGCATCAAGACCAAAAAATGGCCCAAATGAAAGAACAGATCAAAGCTCTAGAAAAAATACAACTAAGCAACGAAAAGGTAGCCAACCTATCAGATGCACAGTTCAAAACACTGGTAATCAGGATACTCACAGAATTGGTTGATATGGTTGCAAATTAGATGAAAAAATGAAGGCTACACTAAGTGAAATAAAGGAAAATGTACAGGGAACCAATAGTAATGGGAAGGAAACTGGGACTCAAATCAATGGAGTGGACCAGAAGGAAGAAAGAAATATCCAATCAGAAAAGAATGAAGAAATAAGAATTCAAAAAAATGAGAAGAGGCTTAGAAACCTCCAGGATATCTTTAAACATTCCAACATCTGAATTATAGAGATGCCAGAAGGAGAAGAGGAAGATCAACAAATGGAAAAGTTATTTGAACAAATAATAAAGGATAACTTCCCCATTCAGGCAAAGGAAATAAGCTTCCAAGAAGTCCAGGAAGTTCAGAGAGTTCCAAAGAAGTTGGACCCCACGAAGTACACACCAAGGCACATCATAATTACATTACACAAGATTAAAGATAAGGAGATAATCTTAAAAGCAGCAAGAGAAAAGGAGACAGTTACCTACAAAGTTCCCATAAGACTGTCAGCTGATTTCTCAAAAGAAAACTTACAGGCAAGAAGGGGCTGGAAAGAAGTATGTGAAGTCATGAAAGGCAAGGACCTACATCCAAGATTACTCTATCCAGCAAAGCTTTTATTTAGAATGGAAGGGCAGATAAAGTGCTTCCCAGATAAGGTCAAGTTAAAGGAGTTCATCATCACCAAACCCTTATTCTATGAAATGTTAAAGGGACTTATCTAAGAAAAAGAAGATAAAAAAAACATGTACAGTAAAATGACAGCAAACTCACAATTATTAACAACAACACATAAGACAGAAACAAACTATGCAAACAACTAGAACAGGAACAGAATCACAGAAATGGAGATTACATGGAGGGTTATCAAGAGGGGAGTGGGAGGAGAAGAGAGGGGAAAAGGTACAGAGAATAAGTAGCATAGATGGTAGGTAGAAAATAGACAGGGGGAGGGTAAGAATAGTATGGGAAATGTAGAAGCCAAAGAACTTATGACCCATGGACATTAACTATAGAGCGGGACTGTGGGTGGGAGAGGGTGTGCAGGCTGGAGGGGAGTGAATGGGGGAAAATGGGACAACTGTAATAGCATAATCAATAAATATATTTTTTAAAAAGACAGCATATGTATTGGTCTTGCTTTCTTATCCATTCAGGTACCCTATATTTTTTAATTAGAGCCATTAAGTCACTTACATTTAAATTGATTATTGATAGATACGTATTTATTGCCTTTTTATTTGTTTAAATATGTTCCTCTGTTTTTTGTTGTTGTTTTATTTTTTTTTCTCTTTATCGTCTTCTTATTTTTTTTCCTTTTTTACTTCGCCCTTTAACATGTGTTGTAATACTGGTCTGGTGCTAACAAATTCCTTTAGCTTTTTCTTGTCTGGGAAGCTCTTTATTTCTCCTTTGATTTTAAAGGACAGCCTTCCTGTGTAATATACTTTTGGTTGTAGGTCGGTGCTTTTCATCACCTTGAATATTTCAGGCAAGTCCCTTCTGGCCTGAAATGTTTCTTTCGAGAAATCATATGACAGTCTAGGGATCTCCCTTGTAAGTAACTAACTGTCTTCTCTTGTGGCTTTTGAGATTCTCTTGTCTTTAAATTTTGCCATTGTAATCATGACGTGTCTTTGTGTGGAACTCTTCTGTGTTTCTTGCCCTTGTGTGTCTTTTTCCTTCACCAGGTTAGGGAAGTTGTTGGTAATTATTCTTCAAATTGGTTCTCAATCCCCTGCTCTCTTTCTTCTCTTTCAGGTACCCCTATGAGGCAAATGTTGTTATGCTTCATGTTATCCCAAAGAACCCTTAAACTAATTTCTATTTTCTAAATTGAATTGTAGTTTGATATAATTTTCTGGTTTGATCAAATGCTTTTTTCTACCTTGTCTTTCAAAATGCTGATACAATCCTCTTTTTCATTTAATTTACTGTTCATTCTTTTCCATGTATTCTTTATTTTAGATATTGCATTCTTCATTTCTGACTGGTCTTTTTTATGGTTTCTATGTCCTTTTTCATGTTGAGCATCCCTATAATCATTACTTTGAATTCTATGTCTGGTAAATTGCTTACCTCTATTTAGCTCTTTTTCTAGAGGTTTCTTTTGTTCTTTCATTTGAGAATTGTTTCTTTTTCTCCCCATTTCAGCTACCACTTTGTTTTTGTTTCTCTTCATTAGGTAGATCTGCTGTGACTCCTGGTTTTGTTAGGGTAGCCTTACATAGTAGGTGTTCTGTGAGACCCAGAGGCATAGCCCACTTTGCTCACCTGAGTTGGGTCCTCTAAGAATGTTTCTTGTACACATTATGTAGGCTCTCTTTCTGTAACTGACTCATAATTTCTATTGGTTCACTTGTGCATGGGATTGTCCTTCAGACTGGCTGACTGTGAGGCTCAATCCCCTACATAGTGTGCTAGCTGCTCTGCATGTGATGACAACTGGAAGCAGAATTTACCTCAGTAAGTTTTGGTGCCTGTTGAGATCTCCCTGCTAATGTGTTGTTTGTGCAGCTTTTTGGGTCCTGCTCTGTTGTTGTCTGAGTAGTCAGACAACTGGGCATACTGGTTCTGAGTCTTTTCAAAGGGACTCTGGTGTAGACCTATGTCAGATGCTGCCTGTGACTAGCCCTGGGCAACCTGTTTGGATCTATCATTGATCCATAGCTCCATCTGCTGGTCCTGAGTGTTTACATAATGGACTCAGCTATATACCAAATCTGGCTTTTACCAGGATCAGGCCGTGGAGAGGGTAAGCTAAAGTCTCAAAGCCTGCAGAGATCTACCTCTGCCTGCAGGCTGACAGACTTAGTCACTGAAAGAGCTTCCAGCTGTGCTCTTCAGCAGGGCATAAGCTCCACACTGTAGGGTGAGAGGGAATCCTGCAGGTGGGGCTATTGTTTCCCTTAATATTTATGCCACATGGATGGGGGTGATCTGTCCAAGAACAATGGCTACTTCAGTATGAGGAATAACGGAGCACAAGATCCTGGGGACTGACACTCCAGCTCTTTCCCCAGATCCACTAACCCGAGAAACTCCTTATAAGACTTTAGTCTGCTCTGCTCTTCCTCTGTCAGAGCCCAGGTTAAGTGGTTGCAAATTCAGTTTTGTGTGTTGGTCCTTTAAGAGAGTGGTAGTATCTCTATCTATACCTCCCTGGTGAACAGAAACCTTATGGCTTTTCACAGTCAGGTATTATGTAGGTGCCTCTTCCCAGTTCTGGTGCTTCAGGCTTAGGAACCCAGCTTGGGGTTTAGATTCTACACTTCTCAGGAGGAACCTCCCTGCACCTGCTATATCTCTCCAGAATTTTAGCTACTGTCCATGGGAACCCAGACAACTGTCTCACACCTGCGCACTTCCTACCAGTCTTGATGTGGCTTCTTCTGTCATTCCTTGGTTGTAATGCTTCTCTCCAGCTAGTCTTCAGTTAGTTATTCAGGATGGTTTTTCTACAATTTCATTGTAATTCCAGTTTGGTTCCGGGAGAAAGTTAGAGTAGCTTCCTTGTACTCTGCCACCATCTTTGATCTCTGTTAAGTATTTTCAGCTTCTCCACTGAGCTAGGTCTTGTGCCAAGCTTGAACCAGACAGACCCATGTGGCAGCTACTGGGGGCTCCAGAAAAAAGAGAGTTTAGAAAGGCTGAAAGGGGGAGGGTAAAGAAAAGTGGGGTCTGGAAGCTTTCAGAATTCGTGTGTTTGGGGAGGGGTACAGTTTATGACCTCTTGCTCAGCCTCATGGTATGTGCTCCCATGAACAAGGGATCTTGATAGGCCAGAATGCGAAGGGTAAATGTAAAATGCAGTGCTTGGGTGAAATTCAGAAAGTGCAGATAAAGTAGAAGGCCATTCCAGGCGGGAGGGAAGACCAGGGAGCAGGATGAGCTGAGTGTATCTGAGACAGTGAGGCCTAGAGCATGTGGCTGCATGTGATTGTACAATGGTTGGCTAAGGTAGAATATTTTCATGGCCAAGTGTATTTCCTACCTGACTTACTTTACAGAACAGAGCAGACTGCAGACTACAGAGAACAGACCAGGCTTTTGTTATCCTACATGAGTTACTTGTCAATTTTGTCCATAACTTGATGCAAACAAAGATGCTTTCTTCAGGAATTTCCATAGTTGCCAAGACTCTTTTCACAGAAGATTTTATGTTCAGCAGAGTCCCAAGAACCAGTACAGAAATCATTAATGTTTGCTCAACAAGAACTCAATTACTTTTCTTCCTATTGGGCTTGTTAGCCAACCTTCTCATGAACATTGATTGATACCATGTTTACTTAGATGACTGGCTTATACCTAATCTGAACTTTCCTGCCAAATCAATTTTTGATGTTAGTGAGAATTGGGGCTAAACAAATTTAAAATAAGAGTAAAAAACAGACCAAATTTTACTTCATAGTATGTAATGTTAGAATAAACTTCCAATAAAGATGTTAGTTTATAGTTATAAAATTAAAATAATTAGAATGAGTTTCTAATCTTTTATTTAATATTTTATTTGCTACAAATTTGAAAATGACTCATTCAATATGATTTGATTTTTCATGGAAAATTTATGACCCATGAGTATTATGTAGAGAAAAATAA
>PVIA01010286.1:0-53020 GCA_004024845.1 Tonatia bakeri | reverse complement strand
AGTGGCATAGATGGTAGGTAGAAAATAGACAGGGGGAGGCAAGAATAGTATGGGGAATGTAGAAGCCAAAGAACTTGTATGTAGGACAGGTGGACATGAACTAAAGGGGGGGAATGTGGGTGGGAGAGGATGTGCAGGGTAGAGGGGAGTGAAGGGGGGCAATGGGACAACTGTAATAGCATAATCAATAAAATATATTTAAAAAATGAAAAATACAATGCTGCTATAAATATTCATGTACACATTAACTTTTGTGTTGATGGAGGTTTCCATGTCCCTGGGTATATACCAAGGGGTGGAATTGCTAGGTCATGTTGTAACTCTACGTTTAATATTTCGACGAACTGTCAGATTTTTTTTAAAGTGATTGTACCTCTTTACATCCCCACCAGCTGTATATAAGGGTTCAATTTCCCACATCCTCTCCAACACTTGTTATTATTTGTCTTTTTATTTTAACCATCATAGTGGGTATGAAGTGGTATCTCTTGTGGTTTGGATTTACATCTTAATGACTAATGGTGCTGAACAGCTTTTCATGTTCTTATTTGTATATTTGTCTTGGAGAAATGTCTATTCAGATCCTTTGCCCATTTTTATGATTATGGTTATAACCAATTTATGATTATTTTTATTGCTGATTTGTATTAATTATTTATGTATTCTCTATATAAATTCATCTCAGATATATGATTTATAGATATTTCTCCCTACTCTTTAGGTTGTCTTTTCATTTTTTTATTGAATTTACCAAGGTGACATTGTTTAATAAAATTTTATAGGTTTCAGGTATACAATTCTATAATACATCATCTGTATATTGTGTTGTGTGTTCACCACCCCTTTTCAACTTTCTTGATAGTGTTCTTTGAAGTTCGGGTTTTTAATTTTGGTGACGTTCAATTCTTCTATTTTTTTTTCTTTTGTTGTCTGTGCTTTCAGTGTCACAGCTAAGAAACCATTAATTGATCCAACATCACAGAGAGACAGAAGTCCAACTTCATTCTTTTGCATATATATATAACCAGCATCATTTGTTGAAAAACTATTTTTTCCCATTAAACTATCTTGACACCCTTGCTGAAAATCAATTGACCATAAATGTAAAGGTTTACTTCTGGACTCACAGTTCTATTCCATCAATCTATGTAAGTCTAGTCTTGTGCCTGGACCACCCTGCCTTGATTACTAAAGTTTTGTAGTAAATTTGAAATCAGGAAATGTGCATTCTCCAATTTTGTTCTTAAGATTGCTTTAGCCATTCTGATCTCTTACATTTCTATATGAATTTTAGAAGCAGATTGTCAATTTCTATAAGCTCCAGCTGGAACTTTGATAGGGATTGTGTTGAATTTACAAATTACTTAGGAGATGGTTGCCATCATAATAATATTAAGTCTTCTAATCTATGAATACAGGATGTCTTTCTATAGCTCATTCCTTTTTTATTGCCAAATAATATTTCATTGTATAGATATAGCACATTTTGTTTATTCATTTAGCCATCTGGGTTGTTTTCATGTTTAAGCTATTATGAATAATATTGCTATAAATGTTTACATACTGTTTTTGCATTCATATATGTTTTTATTTCTCTTGGGTATATGCCTAGGATAGAATTGCTGGGTCATGTGGTAGCTCCATGTCTGCCATTTTGAGGAATTGCCAGACAATTTTTCAAAGTGGCTACACTATTTTACATTCACCATTTACATTCTCAGCAATGCATGAAAGTTCCAATTTATCCCTATCCTAACTAACATTTGTTAGCATCTCATTTAGTCATCCCAGTGGGTGTCCAATGGTATCTCATTGTGTTTTTCATTTGCCTTTCCCCATGGCAATGATGTGGAACATCACTTCATGTGTTTATTGGTTATCTTCACTTACTTCAGGGGCTATAGGCAATGAAGGGCCCAGGGCAACACAGGGTGGTTGACTGGCCATACCTAGAATGAGGCCTGGACATACAAGCACAGTGAGCAATGCCCACTACCTTTCTTGTGCACTCAGCTGCCCAGGGCACAGGAGGTATGGTATGATATGCCCACAGAAGATTCCTCTGGACACAGAGTAACCCATAGTCCCAGCATGGCTGGTAGAAAGCTTTTGAAATAGGAAGTGTCTCCTTTTGAGCCCAGGTATATACTCACATGCTTTCAAAGGAATCTGCTATTTAGTCTAAGGCAGATGACATAGAACCACACAGATCTTTGAAACCTTGATGAAGAGAAACAAGTGACAAAAAGGTGCCATTCTGGGAAATTCTGGCAGGAGCAATCAATATGTCTGAACTGGGCTGTGTTAGGAAAAGAGGAGAGGGTAGTCCACAGGACTGATACTGCCTTCTGAATCAGGGGAGCACAGGAAGAAGGCATCTGGATGCCAGCTGTGTCCTAGATCTCCTGGGGTGGGGGTGGGGACCCTGCTAACAAAGAACCAGCTCCCCTGTCCAGCTCCTCTCTCTATGCCGCCATCTCCGGATGTTATGTAGTATTAACATTCTCCTTTGGTGCAGACGACCAAGCACTGGAAGGGTGTTCTCATGTTAAAAGGTGTAAGTGGGATTTCTGGTCAAGGTGGCAGCATAGGTAAACCTGGCTCAGCTCCTTGCACATCCACATCAAAATTACAACTAAATTATAGAACAACCTAGAGTCACAGGTAGGCTTCACTTGAGCATCTCCCAGCCCAGGACAAGTAGCAGCCGTCTCAGATTGCTTCATAGCTCATGCAGGGTGGCCCCAGGCAGAACACAGGTCAAGGCTGACCCTGGCTTGCACCACCCAGAAAACCTTAGGGCCAGTACCACCAGTGGACAGCTAAAGACCATGTCAGAGCACCACCACCCTGCCCCCGCACAGCTGATCCTCTATGGAGGGTAGAGGTTGGTGGTTGGTGGTCAGTGGTCACAGCCAATCCTTGCAGCTGACTAGCCTGGGTAAATCCCTCCCATTGACCTGCCAACAGGAGCCAAGTCTCAACTACAAGAGGGAGGTATATTCAGCCCACATGAAGGGCATACCACAAGTACCTGGCTTATGTGATAGGAGAGCCTGTGCCACTGGACCCTACAGGACACCTACTCCATTAGGCCATGCCACCAAGACAGAGTCATAGCAGCTCTACCTAATACATACAAACAAACACACGAAGGTTGCCACACTGAAGAGACTAAGAAACTTGGCCCAAATGAAAGAACACATCAAAGCTCCAGAAAAAGAACTAAACAAAATAGAGATAAGCAATCTGTCAGATGCAAGCTCAAAACACTGGTTATAAGAATTCTCAAGGAACTTGGTGAGGACCTCAACAGCATAAAAAAAGATCCAGTCAGAAATGAAGGATACACTAATTGAAATAAAGAATAATTTACAGGGAAACAACAATAGGGTGGAGAAGCCAAGAATTAAATCAATGACATGGGACATAAAGAAGTAAAAAATAACCAATCAGAAAAACAGAAGAAAAAAGAGTCCAAAAAAGTGAGGATGATGTAAGCAGCCTGTAGGGTAACTTGCAGCATTCCAACATTCACATCATAGGAGTGCCTGAGGGAGAAGAGAAAGAGCAAGATATTGGAAATCTATTGGAAAAAATAATGAAAGAAACCTTCCTTAACTTGGTGAAAGAAATAGACATGCAAGTCCAGGAAGCACAGAGTTCCAAACAAGATGAAGGAAAAGAGGCTTACTTCAAGACATATAATTAAAATGCCAAAGGTATTTTGCTAAAGATAAAGAAAGAATCTTAAAAGCAGTCAGAGAAAAGCAGTTAGTTACCTACAAGGGAGTTTCCATAAGACCATCTGTCAGCTGATTTCTTTAAGGTAACTTTTCAAGCTAGAAGGGATTGGCAAAAAATATTCAAAGTTGTGAAAAGCATGGACCTACAGCCAAGATTGCTCTTCCCAGCAAAGATCTCATTTAAATCAAAAGGCAGATAAAGAGCTTCCCAAACAAGAAAAATCTACAGGAATTCATCATCACCAAATGTTATTATATGAGGTGTTAAAGGAACTTACTTAAGGAAAAGAAGATCAAAACTATGAATAATAAAATGGACATAAATACATATCTATCAACAATTGAATCTAAAACACAAACTAAGCAAACAAGAAGAACAGACAGAATCATGGACATGGAGAGCTTTTTTGTGCTTGTGAGATGGGAAGGGGTGTGGGTGATGGGTGAAGAGGTGAGGGGATTAAGAAGTACAAATAGGTCTACAGCCATACCACCCCGAATACGCCCGATCTCGTCTGATCTAGGAAGAAGTACAAATAGGTAGTTTCAGAATAGCCATGGGGATGTAACATACAGGATAGGAAATAGAGTAGCCAAAGAACTTACATGAATGATCCATGGACATGAACAACGGTGTGGGGATTGCCTGAGGGAGTGGGGGTTACTGGGAAAGGGGGGCAAAGGGAGAAGAATTGGGACAACTACAATAGAATAACCAGTAAAATATAATTTAAAAATAATACATAACATCCAAATAATAGCAACTTGTCAAACCAATTAGATTTGATCTAACAGTATCAAAACAGTTTGTTTTGGGGGCATCTCATGATAACCTGAAGACTTTTTTTACCCCATTGGATCCAATGCTGTGTACTTATGTTACAAGGGAAAGACTACCCCATTAATAGCAAGACCTTCTGGCATTTCTGGCAGCTACCCCATCTATCTCAGTGTCTGAGATGGATCTGTGTTGGACTGAATTATGAGCCACGGGAGTATCACTGTTTTGGAGAGGCCTATGCTAAGGGACCATTGGGAAAATTGAGCTGGATTATGTTGGAGGCTGCCCTAGAACTAAGTATTGCCAGATTGGAATCTGTGGGATTCTTCAGACCCTGGGAGTGGAGGATTGGGAAGAGAGGTAGCTTGAAACCCTTCTCTGAATGTTGTCCTGGACCTGGTCAGGCTTCATTCGTGAACAAAAAGTATTCCTTCTGCACACACTTCCAGTGCAAAGGTCCACTAAATGAGTAGATGGAATGGAAAATAGAAAAGGTGGGCGCACACATGTGCTCACACACACGTAGCTTTGTAGCACTGTTGATTTTTGAAACTGAAATGAACTTGATCCGTAAAAACAACAGAAACTCAGACTAAAATAACAGCATATCAACATTAAGAAAACAGGTTTTAAATGAAAAGAACACTTTTCCTTCATCCTGGTCCAGCATTGCTGCTATCTTTGGCACTGCACGGGGAGTCTAAATGTCATAATGGGAAAGAGAGTTGGCTCTGGAATCAGACTTCCTGAGTTCCAGTCCTGGCTGTATCACTTACGGGCTGTGTAACTTACGGCAAGTTACTTTACCTCTCTGTGTCTCACTGTGCACACCTATCAACACATGAGGATGATAATAATAGCATCTATCTCATGAAGTATTGTAAAATTTAAATATAAGATACTTAGAATAATGTCAGTCATATAGTAAATATTCAGCACTCAATTTTTAAGTAAATGAAATATTCAATTCTTTATTACTATATGATCTTAAAATAGCTAACCTTCTCACAGCAGGAAATCAAATCCTAGGTATCCAGGGCGACAGGTGGGGTAGTACAGGTGGATTTTTTTCCGATGATTTCAATGAGAAACTGTAAAGTCGAGGTATTTGATAAGACCTGTAGTTTTCAACACCTGTTGCTCACTAGAATCAACTGGGGAGGTTTTTAGGCAAAGACTGTCCGTACCCAGGCCAAGTAAATAGTAATATTTGGAAGTGAAGCCCACGTCGCCATGTTTTGCAAAAGGTCACCAGGTGATTCTGATGTGTAGTCAGGGCTCTGATTTGCTGGGCTAGATTCTTGCTACTGGAAGTGTGGGTCAGAGCTCAGCAGCACCGGCCCCACTCAGGAGTGTTAGAGATGCAGAACCTCCGATGCCGCCTCACCCAAGACCTACTGAATCAGAAGCTGGGTTTTAACGAGATCCCCTGGTGGTTCACATGCACACGAACAGGACCACAGGAATAGGCGACTTTCAAATTTCAGTCCTTGCTCTGAAGTCAGTGCCCAATCAATGCTAAACAAAATAGTGGCACAGTTATCTGATGTCCCAGAAAACTCTAAGCAGAAAGGCTTTTGGAATGTGGACCAGCAGGGATGCCATCAGATCCAAAACCTGATTTTCCCCAGGCATGGAAACCTTGACATATGCACACCTGTGCTCACAGGCCAAGGGTAATTAATCAGCAGGGTGCCCCTGGCACTGAAGCTCCTGGTGCCAATGGCAAGGGGCGATGGGAAATGACATAGATTGATAGAGACAGAGAGTGAATGAGATAAGAGAACCTCCTTTTCCTGAGTTCTCAATGAACTTTGGCTTTGACAGTCTGGTGCTGTGGAAGGCTCGGGTGAGTCATTCACTCAGAGTTGGCAGCCTCCAGTGAGGCGTGCTCACCATCCCACAGGGATCCTGAGCTCCTGTTCACTGTTTTCTCCCTACTGTCGCTTTCCCTTCCTTGACCCTTAGAGCACAGCTTCACACTCCTACCCATCCCAGTTCTTTCTGTCCTCTTGCCTCACCGTCCAAATCCACCCCTTCCTGCCCTGAGTTTCCAAAGCACCTCCTTCATGTGCTGGTGAGAGCGGCATTGTTCTGTGTGGTGAGAGAGGTCAAGAACCCAGGGATGGCCACCGTACAAAAAAGCATCAACTAACCAAAACTAAGTCAAGTACGAACATATCCCATTAACTATGCAAATGGGAACTCCCCAGACCGCGTGGTAAGTACAATAAACCAAAGACTAGTCAGCATCCAGAACTTGACGGCCTGGCTAAAAGGACCCAGTGGAGAACAAAACCAGGTCCTCGTGCAGGGATTTAGCAGCACACTTAAAAAAAAATGCAGTGAAATAGATATATAGCATAAAATTGACCGTTTAAACCAGCACAGGTCTGTGGCATTAAACTCATTCACACTGAGCGCAACCCTCACAGCCATCCACCCCCGGAAATTTTTTTCTTCTTCCCAAACTGAAACTCTGTCCCCATTTAACTCTAACTCCCCATTCCTGGAAAACTCTATTCTCCTTTCTGTCTCTAGGAGTTTGACAACTCTAAGGACCTCAAAAGAGGAATGATACAATATTTATCATTTTGTGACTGGCTTATTTCACTTAGCATAATGTCTTCAAGTTTCATCTATATGGTAGCTTGTCAAAAATTCTTTTGGATTTTTACCGAGCACCATGCCACTCCGAGAAACAGAGATAATCCTTTATTTAGACAAGGTCGTTCTGTGTTGTGGGGTAGGACATAGGGAGGCATACAGCTGGTCTTGGCTTCATCAGCAAAGGCAATCAACACTAGGAAAGGGGTCCTGGAGCAGGGGTTAGAGCCTCCATCTCTTGATGTAATCGGAAAGATTGGGGGGAAGTGGGAGGAGTCCATAAGTAGGGGGACAGGACCGAAGACCCAGGAGAGGGCATGAAGCTGGTGGGTGTGTACATGGTGGTGGGAAAACTCCCTCTACAGCTGTCTGAGCTTCCTCGGCTTCACCTGCTCATGTGTCAAGTCGGTAGGGCTACCTCTGGGCAGCACCATTTCTTCTAGAATACTGGTTTGCCAAATGTCACCCTTCACTTTGGGCTATTCTTAGTCTTCTGCCAGGTGGTCTTCAATATGTTTGCAGCTGGGTCTGTTGTTCACTCAGTCCCACCTCTCTCTCTTTCCTACCCCCGGGTCCCTGCTCACTGGGCAGTCCTAGGCAGGACCCAGGACATAGCTGCGGCCCCCAGACTTTAAGGAGCTTACATCTCAGGAAGGAGCAAAAGTGGGAAGTTTGTCTCTTTTGCTCAAAGCCTCAGAATAAGATGTCAGAGCTGGAAGGAACTTCACAGGTGACATGCCCTCGTTTTATTCTGAGCTCACTGAGGCCCAAAAGTGTGTGGGGTAACTTGCCGGAAGTTGCACAGTGGAGCAAACACAAGCGTTCAGGCGTTCCGGTTTCTGTGGTTCCCCCAGGCCTCAGTTTCGTATTCAGTTGTGATCACTTCAGCAACAATGAACTCTCCTTCTCTCCTTCCTTGCCAGCCTTCAGGCCCTCCAATTGACTCCATACCTCTGCCCATGCCTCCAGGGAGTGAGGACTGGAAAACCCACTTCAGAGGCAGCCCAGGAACCCCCGCCCCCCTCATTTCCTATTCATCCCACTCTCTCTGGGTTCCACCTTCCCTCTTACCTCTGGGAGCCCTCTTCCTTTTGTTATGATTGCTTACTTTTTCAACCCAAACTGCCATGAGGCCTTGGGCAAACCATCTGTGCAGTAAAATCCCAACTACAATGAGAAATTAATGAGCAAAGTGAATGTTGCCATATAAAGCTTGAAATACCTTTTCTATCCACTAAGCCAGCCCCAGCCCCTGCCCCACCCTCCTCTTTACACACCTTTGTTTCCAGGGCCCCCTCGACTCCTCTCTTGTTTCCACGAAGTGACTGAAATGCCCCAAAAGGGACAGCTCAAGATTTGTAATTACTACTATATTGATTCAGGCAAGTTCTTCCCTGAGGAATTTTGGACTGATGGGGCAAACATTTTTGAAAGTTCCAGCACACCTCTTTTAATCTCATTAGTGCAAATTCAACTGACAGGCACTGAAGCAACCCTGGGGGACCGGGACCTGGACAGGCAGACACTTACATGGGGCAATTTCCTTCACACCTGGAGATGAGAAATCACGCTTGTCAGCCCCTGCTTTGAAAGACAGGAAGATTGGTGATAAAGCCATGGGGAGAAAGGACACATTCCATTCCTTCCCAGGGCGGGAGGAGCCGCTGACGCTGGGGGACACAGCTAGGGGTGGAGAGGAGCAGGGAGGGGAAAGAGGAGAGACAGAGGAGGCATCTCCACCAGTCCCCACCTCTCACAAGAGAGGATGGGGGCAGCAGCGGAAGCAAACCACGCTGCCTTCCTGTTCATCTCCTACAGCCCCCGTGGAAAGCACTGGCCATATCTGCTGTCCTCATCAGCAGAAACTACTTAGATGTCTAAGTCTTTGCCAGTCCTCCAAAGAGTCAAACCAACATGGTGCTTGCACCTCGTGTCCACGCATCTCAATGACTGTCTGGCAGTAGCTCCCAGAACCTGGCCCTGGAAACAGCACTTCTGGCAGAGAACTGCCAGATCTTCATTTTGTCAAGGAATGACGCGAAAAACAAACAACTGTCCTCACGATGATTTCTTTTTTTAAAGGTAAATAAACAAATAAAGCTCTTACATAGCTCTTAATTGTCTCATTCTGACATGGGTCCAGGGAATAAAGATCTAATAATGCCTTTGGGTAACTTAAAACTCCCTTTCCAATTTCAGTTTTTACCACTGTCTCCGATCTGCTTCCCTCCTCTAAACCATGCCCTTCACCCCCCTCCACACGCCAGAGTATGCTCCGTCTTCTCACCTCTGCACCCTCAGAAACGTCCTCTCTGCTAACTCCTGCTCACCCTGGGGCTCCTCTTCTTCCACGGGCAGAGGGCCACCCCTCCTCTGTGCCTTTGTGATACAATCACAGTTGTCCCCCCTCGTCCACAGGTTTGCTTTCCTCTGCTTTGGTTACCCCCACTCAACTGTGATCTGAAAATATCACATGGAAACTTCCAGAAATAAACAACTCATAAGTTTTAAGTTGCACAGCACTGTGAGGAGCGTGATGAAATCCCGCATTGTCCTGCTCTGTCCTACCTGGGACATGAATCACCCCTTTGTCCGGCGTCTCCATGCTTCAGACTCTCCCCACCCCTTTGTCACTTGGTGGCGAATGGTCAGGTCAATAGTAATGTAATGCCACAGTAACATGTGTGTGCCGTTCCCCCACTTTGGTTCATCACGTTGGCTCTGTACCAGCTCACGGCCTCACAAAAGGAAAGGTGAGTACAGGACAGCAAGAGATTTTAAGAAAAAGGGAGGACAACATTCCTCTAAGTTTCGTTACAGTATATTATTACATCGTTCTACTTTGGTGGTGGTTGTCAATCTCCTACTGTCCCTAATTTGTAAATTAAACTTTAACATAGGTATGTATGTATAGGAGAAAGCATAGTCGCTGTTGGGTTTGGTGCCATCTGCGGGTTCTGGCATCCACTGTCTGTCTTGGAACACACGTCCTGTGGCTAAGGGAGGGCTCCTGTAACCACACTGCATTGTAATTCGTTTCATTTACACAGCCGCCTCTCCCTCCACAAACTCTTGGAGGGCAGAGGTGATGCTCACCCACCCTCCTGGTCCTGAGCATCCTGCAGAAAGTTCCCTCCCCAGCAGGGAAGGGGATGATGACACAGGGGCCCCTCCATTCACAGACGGGGGACCCAGGACTGTGTTGCATTACAAAACCACCCCAAAGTGGAAAACAAGTCCTTGCCCTTGGGGAATTCACTTTTAGGGAATTGGGTGAATCCAGCAGACTTAAGTGAGACAATGTAAACCACTTGGAATTAGTGTGACTCAGACTACGGGCACAATGGCTGAGGGAATTTTAAACGTGGAAGAAGTCATCTCAGGGTGGGGTTTGCCAGAGATGGTTTCATGGAAGAGTGAGTTTTAATCTGGGCCCTGAAAGAAGTACAGACTTCAAATTGGCAGAGGGAAGCGAGGATAATTAAAGAAGGGTAAAGAGTAGGAGTGAGGGCCTAAAGGAATCACGCAGTGGCAAACACACACACACAAAACCCTGGGCGCTGGGGGCATGGTGGTAAGAACTCAGAAACCAACACTGGAGTTCTGAGAGGGAGGCAGAGGGGTAGGCAAACTTGGACTAGCCAGTAGGGATATCTAAATGTCAAGCAGAGTTAATAGAATTTTATTGCTGGAAATAAAATTTTATTGTATTTTTACTAGAAAGATTAGACATCATCTAATCCAACCCACTCTGTTTTATAGATGAGAAAACCGAGGTGCAGCGAGGGCGCGTGCCTTCCCCAAGGTGGTAGGAACAGCAGCATCGGTAGTAAAACTGCAAGGTAGGTACACTGTTTATCCCCACTCTGCAGACCTGGACGCTGAGAAGTTAAGCAGCTTGTTCACGTCCGTACGGTAACTCGGACAAGGGACAGACTCAGCACTCTGAACCCCTCCCCACAGAGTGCTAGTGCTGGTCGAGAGAATACAGGATGTAGAACCCAAGGACCTGCATTCAAATCCTGGCTCCACCCCACAGTCATGTGACCTTAGGTGAGTTACCTAACCTTGCTGATCTTCTGTTTCCTCATTGGTACAAAGGGGATAATAATTCTACCTCACAGGATTTCTGTGGGGATTAAGTAAGATTTTATGTGTCAAGTTCTTGGCACATAGTATGTGCTCGGGAAACATTGGTTTCCCATCCCCCACCCCCCTCACCTGCCATCTGCTTCCTTCGAGGAGCCTCGACCCCAGCTCTGTGGTCCTATGGCTGCAACTTCTGCCCGCACCCCTGTGTCCCTCCACTCCACCTCTGGGCACTGGTCTTCCAAGCTTCTCAGTGTCTTCCCCTGGTGGGAATGGCGGGATGGGCGTGGGGACCGGGGAAGGCAGTGTCTGGCTTTCCTGAGAGATCGGCTCTGTTCTCATTTGGCTCTGATGTCAGCAGCATGGGTGGCAGAACGAATCTGCTCCCCTGCCTGGCGTGAGGTGCAGGCTGTCCTGTAGTGACCCAGTGGAAAGACACAAGCTAGACTTCCCCGACCCTTTCATGCAATGACCTCTCCCTGGCCCAAGGCCTTGGCTTCCTGGGTTTCTTGAGTTCCTTATTCCCTCTCCACCCTCTTGACTCAAACTAGCTCACGTGCTGAGTTGTGCTGCTTCACTGCTCAGTAGGAGGCCTCCAAGACATGTGCAAGGACACTAGTTGGTCGGGGTCAAGCATTTGTAGCGAGAGCTTTGCTCAAAGCAGGTTGCTTGAGATGGAGAGATAAGATGCATATTTTCCTTGCTGACTAAGGAATGCAGTAGAAGGAACACTTCTCCCAGTAAACTTTCAGCGTCTGGGTACTTCTAACAGATTCTCAGCCTGTCAGTAGCACACCACCATCTTCTACCCTCTCAAGTGTTGGCAAGGTTGAGTACATTTGGAAATCAGTGTTTGGGGCTATTGAAGTGAATTAACTGGGTTATGAAGTCCTCCAGAAGGCAAGGTCACATTAGGTGAACCAGGAGTTAATGAA
The DNA here is from genome assembly GCA_004024845.1 of Tonatia bakeri. NCBI lineage: Eukaryota > Metazoa > Chordata > Mammalia > Chiroptera > Phyllostomidae > Tonatia > Tonatia bakeri. Next base: position 40,862 of record PVIA01010286.1, on the reverse strand, counting down.
CTTGCATACTGTACAGCCTCTTTCTACTGCATTTAAATGAAGGGGAAGGAGCACCAGGGGATGGGAGCTAACATTTGGAAAGCACCTGCTGTGTGCCCAGCACCATGTGATGCTATGTGTGTGTCATCTTGCTTAATGTTTCCCACAGCCCTGGGGAGCTGACGAAACCCATCTGCCCAGCCCGCCAGTCCTGGGTTTCCGCCACAGCCTCTCACACTGTGTACCTGAGACACACAAACTTCTCTCAGCCATACTTTCCACATTGAAAAGCAGGGAAATAGCGCCCATGTCATGGAGCAGAGCTTGGAAGATTATCAAGAGCACAGTCCCCTCCTGGCTCGGGCTGGTGGCTCAGGCTTGGCTAGGGCCACGAGTGGGGGAGTCCGAGAGGCTGTCGGCTGAGGCTCAGTTCACTTTTGTCCTGTTGATCTAGTCGAGTTTCATTCTGTTGAAAATGAGGATGAGCAGTCTGGCTGGCTCTGGAATGTTTGGAAAGTAAAAAGGACTCTGGAGCGGACGTCAGCTGGCCCCTGGTCCAGGCCACAGGCCCTCGGTTTCCCTATCTGTGAAATGACGTGGCTGGACTCAGTGATCTCTGCAGTTCCTTCCCACTCTGCAAAGAACCTGGTGTTCCAAAACATAAACTCATTTATATAGTCTTCGCAGTCCCACTTTGGCCTTTCAACTGTGACAGGCAGCTTAAGAGGTAGAAGAAAAGTATCTATTAAATAATTTCAAAACAAAACAAAGTAAGCTTCAGGCACTGCCTCTGGATTGGATACATTTTCCATTTCTTACCCTGTTCACCTGCACAGGGAACAAAAACAAGAAACTTTTTTTTTTTAAATAACACACACATTGTCTTTCTACCTGGCTTTTCACAGGGCCTTGTGCCAGCAAAGTGGATAAGATCTTTCAGGAAATTTCATAATGTCACATACTTAGGCAAATTGGCCAAGTGTTTATAGCAACAGCACCACAACAGCACCCTGAGGTTTCAATTAGGGAAAAGCAGTCAGGCACCCCGAGCAGCTCTGAGAGCTGTGAATGCAGCAGGACAGCTCCGGAGCGAGGAGGGTGGGGGAGGGTGGGGTGAGAGCTGTCAGACAGGCGGTTCCCGGGGGCGCTCCGGGCTTCAGCAGGGCTGCTTCCTGGTCAAGCCATACTGGTCAAAACCACTCCATTACTCGAATCTGGGTTTATCTGTCCAGGGAGAGGGATGGCGGTCCCACATCATTGGTCCCAGGATGGCTGTGGGCCAGACTCTGGGCTGGCTGGCCACTGATTCCATTCCACCTTATATCATATAGACTCTATAGGGTGGAGGCCAGGTCCCAGCAACCTCTCAGAAGGCCCTACAGAAAGTCAGGCCTGCGGGGCACAGGCCCCCACTGGTATGCAGCGATCCGGAGTGGGGCCTTTAAAGCTATACAGACCCAGATGTCAGGCCCGGGTCATGGGCCAGCTCCACCACTTACCAGCTCTGTGACTTTGGGTAAAATACTTACCTTCCTTGACTCTCATTTTCCTTATTTTTAAACAGAGGTAGTCAGACCTGAGTGTGTCGTTTATTTGTTTGTTTTTAATATTTTTATTGATTCCAGAAGGAGAAGAAGGGAGAGAAACATAAATGTGAGAGAAATATCGATCGGTTGCCTCATGTACACGCCCCAAACAGGGATCAAACCTGCACCCTAGGCACGTACCCTGACCAAGAATCAAACCTGAGACACTTCAGTTTACAGACGATGCTCCAGCCAACTGAGCCACACCATCCAGGGCCAGATCCGAGTCTTAATCGCAGTCCCACTTCCTAGCTATGGGTAATGCACCCACCTCATTGGGTTTGGGGGGAGTTAAATGTTTGTAAATTAACATTAGCACAGTGCCTGACAGAGTAAGCATTCAGTCAACGGGTGTCATTGTCTTCGTCATCGTCATTATTTTGGGTCATTTCCCAAACTGTATGGGGGGTGTTAATAGGCAATATTTGATAACTGACTTCTGTGGTCAAATTAATTATGGAAGTGCTAACTAATTACAGTAGACGAGCTTTCTTCTGGCATGATTTCTCAAAACCCTCATGAGAATGGCAACTTCCCGAAAGTTCATTATTTCTCAAATTAGTTTGTCCTTAGGTTGGAGCCATGTCAGGGGATGAGCAGTCCATGAAATGCCACTGGGAAATTTAAGGCTCTGACTGAGAGAAAAGGAATCTCAAGGGGAAAAAAAGGGACATTTGAAGGAGGAGGAATAAAGGACTTAAAGAGAAAAGATCCCGACAGAGGCACAAGGAGAGCTGCCAGGGTGCCCCTGGGAAGCTGGAGCATCCAGCAGAAGCCCTGCTGCTCCAGAAGCTCTCGCTACATTAGCTTTTGAATCTCTGCACCAGTCCTCGAGGGAGCCAGGCTGATTGTCCCTGTCTTACAGGTGACCACAGTGAGGCACTCACAGGTGAAGCAACCAGCCCAGGACCACGTAAATAGCAAGGGGTGCCTCAGAGATATAATCCCATATCCTCCAGTGTCAAGTTCAAGTTTTCTGTGTAAGAAGAAGGCTGGTTTACATTGCAACATGCAGATTACTCGAACTCCACTTAGCCTGAAGCTGTTCGATAATTAAGATCAGTTTTGGCGTTAGATGTCACCTGATTGTTTTATCTGTAGCCTCTTTCCAATGTTTACAATTGGGGCATTGTAAAAATTCACTCTGTCGACAAGCATAATTGGAACCTTACCAAAAACAATGTTAAATGAATCTTAGATTTAGCTGAATCAAATCTCCCCTCCCGGCCTCATTCTCTTCGACCCCATCTCTGTCTTTACAGCTCAGTGGTCTTGGATTCAGTCTCCTGAGCTCAGGTAACCCTCCTAGAGCCCCATGACCTCACCACAGAAATTGCTGAAATCAGCCTGTTCCCTTCACAGTCCTTTGAAATAAGGAAAATCCCAGGGGCCTGTTAATAGTGCAAGACACAGCACCCCACCCAGCACGCTATTTAGCTTGGATGAAAAGTGTACACAGTGACAATGCAAAGTGCCCTGGGCAGCGACAGGACCCAGTGATGCTCCTGTCCCTCATCACTTGCTGATTAATTTTACTAGGCCGTATACGTAGAGAGCTGCATCAGTGGTGGGGTTAGAGGCGGCGCCCTGTGCTGGGAGGTTGTTCCCTCTAACTTCTGCTGTGTGTGCTGGCCTAAGGGACACTCCCTGCCAAGGGGTGAGAAGCACAGGCAGTAAACATTCTTGTCTGGTGGTGGTGGCCAATTAGGGACCAAGTAGGCGTCCGCCTGTCACACCCAAGCTCTAGGCACCTGGGAATACATGTGGAGAAAGGCCTTTCTCTGCTCTTTGTTTTGATGGCTGGCTTTTGTTTTTGTTTTTGTTTTTTACTGGGGAAGCAAATTAAAACAAAACCAAAAGGCTTCCTCTTAAGTCCCTGAGAACAGAGAGTCTTTCCCTCACTCAGTCGTTGAAAGATCGTGGATGAAGGCTTTGCTGGGTGCACAGCACTGGGAAACCCCTGGAAGAAGTTGAGGTAGGACGACTGACCACCAGGATCTCACAGGCTGGCTGAAATGACAAGATCCTCAAACCAAGTGGCAGGGAAAAAAGACCAGACCAGACAATATCCTTGGACGCTGTGGTGGACAAAAATGGCAGCATTTTTGTCAGTGCTTGGGGAAGCAGATGGTCCCGGTGCAGCCAGCCGCCGCCATCTCCTCTGCCCCGGCCCCTAGCAGAGGACAGAGTGAATGAGCTAAGGCCTGTGTCTACCAAGGATTTGTGTTTCAAGTGCAGACACGGGGAAGAAACTGAGGTTCAGAAAGAGTTTAATTTCTGCAAGGTTGCTGTGGTAGAATTGAGTCTTAAAACCAGGTCTCTCTGCCTCTAAGCTATGCTCCTCTCCATGATGCCACTTTAACCTCCCGGAAATGAAGGAAACAAAGAGTAAACAAGTGGAATCCAGCACTCACCACAGGAACCCCTCTGTGGGACTGCCAGTGCCACACGGTGACCTGCAATGTGTTCGCATACAACTTCCGAGACGAAGAAACCAGTTACAAGAAGAACCCAATGCAGCCCTCAGCTCCTGATAATGGGCAACAGATGGAGGGGAGAAACTGCCTTACTCCTCTTTCTCCCCAGTGCCCAGCACCTGCTGATCAGCAGTCTGACACCATGCCAGTATTTCCTTGGAATAGCATGGTGATTGGGAGCACAGGCCATCAAGTTGGATAGATCTAAGCTTAACTCCTCCCTTCCCCGACTGGACATTGAAAATCAACAAGAAATGGATTAAGGATACAAATGGCAAAGCAAAACTTGAGAACTTTTGGAGGTAGTACATAAGAGAATATCTTTAAGACCATGAAATAGGAATGAATTTCTTCAAGACACACACATTGCAAATTATAAAAGAAAAGATACACAAACTCAGCCATACTAAAACTAAGAATTTCTGTTCGTCAAGAGTCTCCAAAGGCAATAAAAATGCAAGCTACAAACTTGAGGAAAATATTGGCTTTGAAATATATAAAGTGTTCCTACTCAATATAAATATGGGCAAAAAGCATACGGAAGCATTTCACAGAACGAAGAACACACGGGGAACCCGGCAAAGCAGCCTGTGGGCACAGAGGAGGTAACAAAACATAATGGAGCAACAACATTTGATGTTTGCTTCAAGTTTGAAATAAAAGTTGATTTCGGATTTATTTTTCACAAGAAACACATATGATGAACGAACCTCCAATGAGATTCTCACCAACAAGCAGGAGGAGGAGCATCGCGCCGCACCACCCATTTGCTTGACAGATCTAAGTCTGACGGTACCAAGTGTCGGGTAGGATGTCAACACAGCCCCACACAAACTGCTGGTGGGAAATTGAAAAGCCATTTAACGTTACCTTGTAAAGTTGAATGCATGCACACCCGGCCAATGTACTAGCTATATGCCCAATGTCTGTAAATATATACCCAGGAGAAAATTTAGTACATGCATTCCAGGAGACACACATGCCAAAAAATGATCATAGTTGAACTTACCAAAAGAGGGGGAAACTTGAAACAATCTAATCTCCACTAAGAGGGGCATGGAGAAGTAAATCATAACATACTCTTAAAATGGAATGTTCTACGGCACAAAAACCACAGAGCCGTGGGGCCACTTTCCCGGGGCTGAATCTGAACAGCGTCAGGTTGGATGGAAAATGCAGGTCCCAGAACACCACATACAACCTGGTAGACTTTTTAAAAAGTTCGAAAACTACGCAAAATTAAAACTGAACTGAGCCAAGTTAAATCATACGCCACTGAGGCACATGGACTGTGATGGGGAGGAGAAGCTTTTTAAAGAAGGAAGGAAATGATAAGCACAGTGCTTATATATGGGAAAGACTCAGGGTAGGAAAAGAGAAAATACAAAGGTTATTGTTAAGTTATTGGCAATAGTCTAGCCTCAGTTTGGGCAGCAGGGTCAGAAGCATCTGTTATATTATTTAGCATGCATACATACATAAAATACAGTAAAAGATGGACTCCCGTGGACCAGTGGGGGTAGTGTGCCACAAAGCAATGATTATGACTAATCCAATCAGTCAATTAATAAATAGGAAAGCCTGAGTCCATTACAGCCTCGTTGTATGGGCCAAGTTAAGTTGCTTAACGTATCCTAATCTCACTTTTCTTGTCTGTGGGGAACTAAAAACCATGACCCATTATAAAGATTGACTGAGCAATAAATGGGAGTTAACACAGGGTCCCGCAGAAGCAAGTCCTGCTTGAGTGTGGTTGGTAGGGTAATAATACGGGTGTAGTAATTCATAGTTTTCACTTGAACATTTCACCTAAAATGTCATCTGGTGCTTGAGTATCATATTGTTATGTTACAGAATTATATGCTTATGCTTTTGTAATGAAAGATTTTAGGATGAACCAGGGACGTTATTTGTGCCAGATCCTGTATATACTTATAACAGCTTTATTGGGATAGAATTCACACTCTACAATTCACCCACTTAAAGTCTACAATTTGGTGCTTCTTAGTGTGTTCAGAGCTGTGCAACCACCAGCACAATCAATTTCAAACGTTTTCATCTCTCCAGAGAGAAACCCAGTGCCTATCACTCCGCTGCCCCAGGCTGGGGCAACCACTCGCCTGCTTTATGTCTCCGTGATTTTGTCTGTTCCGGACATTTCTTACAAATGGAGCCCTGGAACAGGTCATCTTTCGTGATGGCAGCTCGTCTGTTTATCTTCCCCAGAGGAGACATTCTCAGAGTGCAGCTGTGCGGATCCCTGCTGGCCCACGAACACCTGCAGCTCGGCTGCTCCAGTTAATGCCAGCTGTAGCCATGACCCCCAAAACCATTCTCTTTTACACGGTTAAGCACTTTCTGTTATCAAGATGCTGCAATACGGTCACTTAGTCACACGAGTCTAACAACGCCCTGCGAAGTGGGCACAGAGAAGCCACACCACTCAGTCCAGCTCACACGAGCAGTCCCTGGTCCAGAGGAGAGGCCCATCCATACCCAGGCCAGTGTGACTCCACAGTCCAGGGTCTTCACTGTTACCTGATAACGCCCCTGTGTGTGACAAAATGCTCCTCCTTTGGGAGAGGGCTGTAGGGGGCAGCAATTAGCTTAATTTTTACACAATGACTTTTTGTTCTGGCTACTTTGCAGTTTCCATTGGAATCAAGTAGGGTTATGAGTTTGAGGTATTCTCTTTCTGACTAAAGTTATCCATTTTGAACCTTCTTTTCTAGAAAAACTTACCTGTGGGAAGAACAGCAATGATCACTTGAGAAAAAATATGCCAGGGAATGACGAGTAGGCTGTTACCTTAAGGGTTGGTAAAAAACATGAAGAGCTCCCCCCGAGTCCTCACTGTGCGGTGTTCAGTTAAGGGCGCACCGGCCTGTTCGGACGGACCCTCCTGTGGGTGCAAAGCCAGAGCAGCAGGGGCTGCTGTTTTATGGGCATCGGGACAGACGGTCTCTGCGTGTCTGGCTGCTCCCACTACAACCTGGAAGTCAACAACAGGTACCAAAGGTGTGAGGTGCAGGGAACTGGTTAACCCTGACTGCTCTGGGCACAGATGTTCAAACCCCGGTGTACATTGTCACGCTACAAGGCCACGGCAACTCCAGAACTTCCAAAGGAAGGGCCAGTGTCCTTGCTGGGAGACGCCGCTCAGGAGGGTAGTTCTGTGCTAATTTGACCATTTTCTCTTCGATTGTACGTCTATTTGGAGGAAGAGCTGTTGCTTTTGGAAATTGTACTTCTCCCACAGAAAGACTCTGAACACACGGCCCCTTCTTCCTACTTAGCCCGAAGGCAGCTTAACGGGGCCTGATTAAGCAAAGAAAGGCCTCAAACTTCCTTGGACAGCTCAGAAATCCCTGGGGCTGAGTTGACTGCTAGGCAAAGGGTTCATGCTGGTGTCAAACACGTCCCCGCCATCTCATCACTGCACACAGTTGACAGGACCCCGGCTCCCCACACCCCCACCGACAAGCAGGAGACAAGCAGTCACGCTTCAGACCTGAAGGAAGAGACACCTGGCTGTGGTTAGCTCCGACTAATTGTACCGTTACATTTTTATTTATTTTTTTAAAGATTTTTTAAAGTTATTTTATTGATTATGCTATTACAGCATCCCCAATTTTCTCCTTTTTATCCCCCCTCTGCCCTGTACCCCCCAACCCTCCAGGATTCTCCCCACCTTAGTTCATGTCCATGGGTTGTACATATAAGTTCTTTGAATTCTCCACTTCCTATACCATTCTTAACCTTTCCCCGTCTATTTTATACCTACTAATTATGCTTCTTCTTCCCTGTACCTTTCCCCTATTCCTCCCCTCCCCCTCCCCCCTGAAAATCCTCCATGTGATGTCCATTTCTCTGATTCTGTTCTTGTTCTAGTTTTTTGCTTAGTTTTTGTTTTCATTGTTGTTCTTTTTTTTTTAGGTTCAGTTGTTGATAGTTGTGAGTTTGTTGTCATTTTACTGTTCATAGTTTTTGATCTTCTTCAATTTCTTAGATAAGTCCCTTTAACATTTCATATAATAAGAGCTTGGTGATGACGAACTCCTTTAACTTGATCTTATCCGGGAAGCACTTGATCTGCCCTTCCATTCTAAATGAAAGCTTTGCTGAATAGTTACCTTGGATGTAGGTCCTTGTCTTTCACGACTTCAAATACTTCTTTCCAGTCCCTCCTTGCCTATAAGCTTTCTTTTGAGAAATCAGCTCATATCTTATGAGAACTCCTTTGTAGGTGTCTCCTTTCCTCTTGATGCTTTTAAGATTCTCTCTCTATCTTTAATCTTGGGTAACTTAATGATGATGTGCCTTGGTGTGTTCCTCTTTGGGTCCAACTTCTTTGGGACTCTCTGAGCTTCCTGGACTTCTTGGAAGTCTATTTCCTTCACCATATTGGGGAAGTTCTCCTTTATTATTTGTTCAAACAAGTTTTCAATTTCTTGCTCTTCCTCTTCCCCTTCTGACACCCCTATGATTCGAATGTTGGAACATTTAAAGATGCCCTGGAGGTTCCTGCACCTCTCTTCATTTTTTTTGTATTCTTGTTTCTTCATTCTGTTCTGGTTGGATGTTTATTTCTTCCTTTCGTTCCAAATTGTTGATTTGAGTCCTGGTTTCCTTCCTGTCACTCTTAGTTCCCTGAGTATTTTGCTTTATTTCACTTTGGGTATCCTTCATTTGTTCTTTCATTTTGCAACTGAGCTCAATTAGATCTGTGAGCATTTTGATTACCAAGGCTTTAAATTCTCCATCAGATATGTTGGCTATCTCCTCATTGCTTAGTTCTCTTTCTGAGGTTTTGATCTATTCTTTCATTTGGGCCCTATTTCTCTGTCTTGGCACAGCTGATAGGTTGTAAGGGGACGGGGCCTTAGGTATTCGCCCAGGCAGGGCAGCCCTCCTTGCTGCGCTGCCTGTGGGGGAGGGCCAGAGAGGGGACAATGCAGCTCTTCTCTAGCCCACTTTCTAACAGAATCTCGACTCTTGTGTGAGACTGGGATTTTCTCCCACTGCAGCAACCCCCTCCTTAGTCCACAGTCAGCTCTGAGTCTCAGCCTCCCGTTCAGTCATCCTCGCCCACATTGTCCGCAGCCTCACTGCATGTCCTTTCAGCCAGCCCCCACCTCACTGCAGCTCTTCTCTGCCCTCCTGGCTGCCCGGCTCCTTCCTACCGGTCTAGTTGAATGTTTCTTTGATTCCTTCGTTGTCAGAGTTCCATGCAGTTTGACTCTCTGGCACTTTTGGTTGTTTATTGTTTTTTGATTGGTTGTGCAAGGAAGCAAAGGGTTTCTACCTACACCTCCATCTTGGCCAGAACTCAAATTTTTACTAAATAACTTCATGACCTGTTTCTAGGACAACAGGGACTGCAAATGGAGCCCGGGCTATAAGAATCTGCTTTTCTGTCCCTCTGCCTTGGCCTCCTTCCCACTATCTGTGTTCAAGGCTTCTAGCTTTTTTCTCTTTGCTGAGCAATGAGGATTTTTTTCCCTTGTAAAAGGGGGAAAACAATACATTAAGTTGTATGACAGCTTTAGACCAAGCAGTATTGGTGTTGTGGATTACTATTAGATTCTCCTAGAGTTCATGTCAAATTTGTAATACAGGAGCACATATTTGTAAGGGTTCTCACTTTATATATAATTCTAGGCATAGATGTCTTCTCTGAGAACAGGAGTCTAGTCTTCTGATGTGTACTCTATCATTCTTAGAAGAGCACTAGCCACTGTGTAAATTGACACAGAAAGATCAAGAATCCAGCATTTGTCACTGAAAAATAAAATTCTTTAAAAAAAAAACCCACATTATTCACTTACTTCCTGGACACCACTCTTATTACTTTGCTTGCTAATACTTCTCAGTCTCCCCTGCATCGTCCTAATTCCTCTGACATTTTGGTGCTGGAGGCCCCCAAGTGTCGGTCCTCAAGTGCCTTTGTTCTCCGGGGGATCTTGGCCAGTCATTCCTCTCAGTACCATCCATATGTCAACAACCCCCAGATCCTAGCAGCAAGACCGGCCACCCTGAGTGCCAGACGGCTTACCCCCCACCCAGTCCACACCTGCACCTGGATACCTCATAGGCTTTTGGAACCTGATTTGTCCAAAACTGAACTTTGACCCTCTCCGGCCCTCAGACCTGCTCCCCTCATCATCATTCTTCTTTCCGTTGATGCAACGCCATTCTCTTAGTTGTCCTAACCAGGTACTTTGGGGCCGTCCATGACCCCTCTGCTTCTCCTTCAGAAACCCTGATGGCTCTACTTTCAAAATATCCCCAGAGCTGGACCACCCCTCTCATCTCCATAGCTGCTGCCCTATCCCGGGCATCATTCTCTTTAGTCTGGATCGCTGACATTGCCTCCTTACAGATCTTCCTGCTTCTGCCCTTGTTCCTTCTAGTCTATTCTTTATAAGGCAGCTGGAATGATCCTATGAAAGTCTAGGTCTCAGTACATCACCACTCTGGTTTTTTTTTAAAGTAACCAATAACTTCTCAGGGATAGTCAAAGCCCTTACAGGAGGCACTCGGTGACCCTCCCCCACCGTTCACCCTCTTGCCTAGTCCTGGTTCCCCCTCCCCACTCACCTGCAGTTCCACTAGCCTCCTTATTCTTCTTAAACATGCCATACCCACTTCTGCCTCAGGGTCTTTGCACTTACAGTTTCTTCCAGGGGGAGTGCTTAGATGTTCCCATGGCCCCCTCTCCACCTTTATCCAGGTCTCTGCTTAAATGTTGCGGCCTCAGGGAGCCTTCTTGACAAAAAGTCCAGTTCTTTACTCTTTGTCCTCTGAACTGGCTTTATTTTTCTTCCCTGCATGCATCACCCAGCTGACAACTTATATATTTATGTATCCGTGTGATCTGCCCCCCTCCACCCTGTCCCTGTTTCAGTGTAATCTCTACAAAGGCTAGAATTTGGGGGCAGTTAGTTAATTGTTGTATCCCAGTTGCCAGAATAGCCCCTTGTGCATAGTAGGTGATTAATAAATATTTATTGAATGAATGGTTCACTTCCTGGAGGGAGGTGGATCTTAAAGAACAGGTGAGAATTACCAGGTGGAGAATGGAAGAAGATTCTGGGCAGAGTAAAAATCACTCTCAACATGAGTCAACCATTTCCAAAGCCACAGAGGCCTGAGAGCACGTTACTGAGATTCAGTAACTTACAAGTAGTTCTAAATAACTCTGAGTACTCTGCTCCATTAATACCCATGTCCTTTCAAGGGCCTCTCAAAGTGGGACCCCTTGGTTCCAGAGTTCAGGTCATTGGATGACTATTTCCTGGAGAAAGTCTCACTGTCTGAGCTGGCTAATTGCTATTCCTTCCCAGCTCAGGAGCTCCCACCAGAAGAGCAGAAGCCGGGGGTGGAGGTTGCAGGGGTCTGGGGACGGAAATGGCCAGGGAAAGGGAGGAAGTAAAGATAGAAAACGAGGGAGGAACTCTCAGACCAATCTTGTGGGTTCATTACACTGGAAGGGTGGGTCCAAGAAAGCCATGCTCAGCAGGTAACGGGCCTTGGCTGGTGACTCAGCAGCTCTCACTGGGGTGGCCAAGCTGAGCATGTGAGGGAAGCATCACTCCCCAAGACCTGCGTGAGGTTGTTAAGAGCTCATTGGAAAGTACAACCACGCCATACATTGTCCCATCAAGACGCTTCACAACCAGGCCCAGGACTCATCCCAAAAGAGGGTGCCTGATCCAAGTTCGCAGGTGTGTGAGCAAGGGGACCAGTGTCTGCCAGGAGGCTTTGATTCCATGGGAAATGGGAAACTAACAACGTGCCGCCAAGTGCACAGCCCATTAGTGAAGGGCCGCTGGCGCCCAAAGGCTCTGGGATTTAGGCAGTCGGCCTCCACAATGAGGCTGCTTCACGCTCCTCTGGCTTCTTCCACTGAAGCATCGCTGAGTGCTTTCCCAGGGCGGCGCTCACCCCATTAGGTGGATAAGGCTCAGGGAAGCCAAGTCTTGCCTGCAGCCACCCAGCAAGTTGATTCCTGAGGTCAGAATGGCGACCCAGACCTCCCAGCCTTGTTGTGACCATCACGTGGCGTTCTGCAAGGGACTCTAGAGGACAGCAAAGGCCATGGGCAGGCCTTCTTGCGTGCGACTTGCAGGCACAGGGGTGGAGTTTGGCTGGAGAAACAGCTCAGAGCACGCGTCCTGGCTGAGGTGTGTCAGTGGCGTTTTCTTTGTAAATGAAGGACATCAGGGCTGAGATTAGTAGTTGTATGATCATAAGATGTTGGAAGGGACCCTGGAAGAGCATCAAACCAATTCATTTTGTTTCTTGGTGAGGAAATGGAATCCAGAAAGATTACGGTAACTCACTGCTCTAGGTCACACGATTGGCTCACGCCAGGGTGAGGATCGGAGACCACGTACCTTAAGCATTGGCCCGATGCTCTTTCCAAATGCCAGAGATTCTCACAATAATTACCTGTTCTGCGACAGCACCTTGAAACTCAGTAAATCACCACCTCCAACGTTAGCCAGCTTTCCCCTCTGCTTTCTTGCCATCTGAACTGAACTGGCCCGAAGGAACCAGAAGCAGAGGGATGGTGAGCCCTGCTCAGACCTGCCATCCAAGACCTAAAACCTCCTCAATCGTCTACTTATTTGGTGTTGGAGCCAAAATTAACACAGCCGTGGAAAGAAATGCTGGGAAACCTCCGAGAGGCTCTGAGACAGCCAGCCTCTGTGGGCTGGTGAACCTGGTCTCACGGGTGAGCCTAGCCCCTCTGGGGCAGCTGTCTCAGGGAGACGTGTCTGGAGCAGTATTCTCAGGCTTCTTGCCTGGGCCTTCCATCCCACTGAGTGACGATCGTGGCTCTCGGCAGAGGGGGCAGCTGCCAGCGGGAGGCTCTCCCAACCCTCATCCACCAGGTGTTCTTCCCAGGAACCACGTCAGCTTGGTGGGGAGTGCCACGGCGGGTGCTGGGATGGGCAGAGAGGTACAGCTCACTCTCCTCTTCAGTCCAGGTATCGACAGATGAGGCATGGGTGTGGCCCTCCCTCAACAAATAGATAGGACTTTTATAGGCTGATTAATCTGCACGGGATATGCCAGACTGTCAGTGACCCCCAGTTTTCCAGCCAGTGTCTAAACCTGGGGCTGGATCATAGAGCCAGCCACAGCCCTTGTAAAGAGCAGTATTTCTAGAATGCTGGCCATCCACCAAGCAGCAGCGAGGCTGCCTGTTCCCCTACGGGATTCCTAGGAGCTGCTACTTGTTCTTTAAATTGCCCCCTTTGGCAAATATTCTGCCCCAGACTTTGTGCTCACAGTTCTGCTCAGTCAGTCCCTCCTGTCAGCCCCGAGGGTGATGAGCATGAAACTAACACTCCCTTGTTAGAAGGGCATCTCCCCGAACCTTCTCATTCTCCTGATTGCTCTCTGACCTCAGCGAGATGGGCCAGGAGACAGGCCCTGGGGGCTTTTCCCTCTCTCTTCTGATTCGCTGCCAGTGCCAGGCCTCTGAGCAAGAGGGGCAGTCTGGCTGGGTCCTGGCAGGTGGCCAAAGTCCAGGTGAGAAGCCAAGTCTTCATGTCTGATGGTTCGTGCCCTCCTTCTAACCAAGCATGAGAGAGCAAGAGCTCGTGGGGTTAACATGCAAAGAGCGCCAGCCTAGGAAATGGACCCCTGGGGTCTCAGACACTCATTCAGCTGTCACCGAACCTTCCTTAACTTGTATTTCCTCATCTGCAAAATGGGGGCAGCAACAGCTCCCAGTGAGTTAGGCTGAAGGAAGGCTTCGAAATGCTGACGAGCAATCCACTCCAAATGTGTCCTCACTTTGCTCTAGTGATCAGTCATGGTGTTCCTGCCTGGTTTGGCCACTTCCTGTCACTGCTGAGTTGGCAAGAGGGCTCATGGTGGGGAGGGGCAGCTATAAGGGAGGTGGGTCCTAAGGCTTTCATTTGCCCTTGTTCCTGCCTATGAGTAAATATTCTACAAGCACTCTTCAAAGGAGCAATGTGCAAAATCCCTCATTTCCAGAAGGGACAGTAGAACAAACTCCCTCGTTCTAGCCCGTGATTGCGACATGCACTTTGAGTTGGACAACGCCCACTGTCTCAGCCTTCCATGTGTACATGACTGATAAATACCAGCAACAATGAGGGACCTTTCTGGACCTTTCAGGCCCAAACGCCAGCCAGCAATCCCACCCTCTGAGTGAGTGGGGAAACCAGCAATCCCACCCTCCGAGTGGTCGTGCACCTTCCAGCTCCCGACTGCATTAGTGCTGGAATCTTTGACTCATTCGAGCCTGGTTTTTAGCATGGGGTCACATCAGGGTCAGCCGTTAATCCCTAACACTAGACAAACTCACCTCTGACTTAGTCAGAACCTCCAGATTTTTCATCTACCAAGCAATGAATTGGCACTTTTCACCAAGGAATGACTACTGGGCCCTTTAGAGTCTCATTAAGCTCTGTGACTTAAAGACTCTCCTGTTTCACAGAGCCAAAGCGGGTTAAGTGGTCACAGCTGCCAGGAACTTGGTTAAAGAGTGAAACTTTCCGAGCAGGTCGGGAGTAGTTGCACTAATCTCTGTGCCCGCCACCCCTCCCCTGCCCTTATCTCAGGCTTGTTTTGACAGCTCAGGGCCAGGGCCCATGAGAAGAACATCAATATCGCTCCTTTCCCTTTTCACGTCTTTGCTCCAATCCAGTGTTTGCCGCAGGGGGAAGGAAGAGACAATCAAGCATTGTCTTGTTCTGGCCCCATGTGTCAGGGTTTCATGGGATAAATATTATTTGCCTGGGAGGGGAACTGGCTGGAAGACAGCTCACTGTGTAAGTAAGGGCTGGGGAGGCGCAGGGAGAGGGCGGTGATGTTTGGGTTTGGTTTTATTATGAGTTTAACCTTTCCTCCCATCGTTCTGCCATTCCCCCCTCCCACCCCTATCACCAAACAGGCCATTCAGCACGAAGCCTGTGTTGTACGGGGCCTCAGCCAGGAAGCAACCAAAGAGGTCTTCTGCAGTGTGTGCTCTTGTCCACTCCCTGTCCCACTGTGGGTGAGTGAGGGGGCCCATTCCAGGGACTGTCACAGGCTGAAGAGGACATCTTGGTACCTTCCACCTATGCATCCCCTCAGCACCCAGAAATCTTACATACTATGACTTATGTCTCTGTCCCTTAACTCCTCGGGCAAATAATTGTCAGGACTGTGGCACCTCTGGGGGTCTGGAGAGACCGAGGCCTCAGATAACCCAGTAGGTCAGCATTTCTTGAATTCCTACTGCATGCCATTCACCAGATGCTCTGGTATGCTACATTTCACTGCTGCTTCATGTCTTTTGCCCCAAGAAAGCCTCACATCTCTCTGGAATAAAGAACTAAAGGCCAACCGCCAACTGAGAGACAGACATTTGAAAATCTGCTACAGAGAGGTCACACCTACCTCCAGGCCTTCTCAGGAAGAGGAGGAAACACAAGGACCACACTGACTGTAACAGCCACAAAGCAGCAAGGTGGTAGGGGTTGTCTGTCTGCTGTGCTGTCCAAAGTCCTCCTTTCCTGAGCACAGGGCTTTCCCTCATCCCAAAAATCAATTTTGGGTATAAGCCGCCTATGCTATCACTGTAATCATAGCTGCTGACGACGGAGAACTCACTATATGCTGGGCA
Source organism: Tonatia bakeri (assembly GCA_004024845.1). Taxonomy (NCBI): domain Eukaryota; kingdom Metazoa; phylum Chordata; class Mammalia; order Chiroptera; family Phyllostomidae; genus Tonatia; species Tonatia bakeri. The sequence continues at coordinate 25,170 of PVIA01010286.1, read as the reverse complement.
TTGTGCTAAGTGCTTTACATGTAGTGTCTCATTTGACAGAATGATGTCACAGTCAGTCCAGCTGATAAACGGGAAACTGAAACTCTGGGAGGGTAAGGAATTTGTCCATGGTCACCTAGCTTTGAACACACGTCTATCAACCCCCAAAGTCTGAGCCACTTAAAGGCACTTTGCAGAAGAGGGGATAGATTTGCAAAGCTCCCCCCATACCTCCAAGCCCATGAGACACATCTTTGCTAAGGGGAGGGGGACAACCTCTGACTGTGGTGAGAACTGGGGCCCCAGAAACTGGCAGCCATGGCCTTGGCTTTGTGGGCCACTGTGCCACCTTCATGTGCTGGGAACCCTCTGTTCCCAGAGGGCAGAGACATTTGAATGTCTCTGTCTATATACTTAATTCCTTTTGTTTACAAAACAACTCAGCGCTTTGCTCCATGCCATGTACAATCAGGGACTTAACACCTGCTTTTTAAGAGTGACAAAACTCTCGCCAGCTTGGCCGGTGAGACAAGCACTGCCCCCTCCTCTTGAGGAGAAACAAGGAGCCACAGAGAGCCATGCCGTCCTGTGTGCTGAGCACAGTGTGTCAAGAGCACGGGCACGTGTATCTCACACATGTGGCTTTGGATCCTGGCTCAGCGACCCACTAGCCAGGCTCCTGGGGTGCGCCTGCTGACCTCTGTGAGGCCAGGTTTGCCCAAGCATGGGGAAGGTCACAGGACCTAGCTGTCAGGTTACTGGGAGGATTAGGTGACAAAACACCTACAAAGCCCCCACCAGCCTTGCCCAAAAGAGTAGGTGTCCAGTGTTAGTTTCCTTACTCGGTGCACCTTCCAACTTTTCCATGGAGCCCTCATTGTGCAGGAATCTTGGTTTGCCTCTGCCTTGGGGACATTCCCACCACTGCATGCAGCTGCCACATCACCAGGCTGACCGGCACCGGTCTACCATTCTCCTAATAGCACAGCTGAGACCAGGCTGGAGTTCTCTAATGAGAAGTCACTCAAGTGAAGGAATAACTAAGCAGACACCCAGCCAGAAGAGCATGTAAGTAAACCACAAGGTTGCTTCTCTACCTTGTGACCAATCCATCTAGCCCCACCTGTCTCCAAGGGCCACCCTCCCACCTGTGCAGAGTTCTCCAGGTCCAGGCTGAACAGAAAGAGGCAGAGTTGCTCAAGCCTTCTCTCCCACCCAAGACCCACGTTTGGACCTATTGTCCTACTTCCCATCTGAACACCGGCCTCCTCCCCAGATGACAGCAAGAGTGGCGTTCCTTTCAGAGCCCCCCACCCTACCCTTCCCTTCAGGAGTCTGGCTGCACTAGGATAACCGCATCAATTCAGCACAATAAGTCCTGTACCCACACAGGAGATACTCACCTGGAATGGCAGGGGCAGGAGGACAGAGGAAGGTCATTACAAGTGCTTTATCTTCATGCTGTCTCACTGGACCTTCACAGCAGCCCTGTCAGGTATGTTTGGCTTATCATTCTTTACCTGCAGATGAAGACATTTTAGCTCAGAGAGGTTACGTGCATTGATCAAGGTCACACCTGGCAAGCAAGTGGCAGACAGCCCTCAAGGTTAATCATCTTGTTCTAAGCCCAGCTCCCTGGCTACCCAGTCCTCTGGCCACCCAGCCCTTGAACCCAGGATACCAAGAGCAGCCACTACACCTTCCCTATGAATGAACCTGGGGCTCTCCTACTGGCCAGCATGAGAGAGGGGTCCCCTGAAAGTGTTGACTGAGATGAGCAATGGATAAAGCCACAGCTACAAGGCAAAGGGGCCTGACAGTTGCCCCTGTCTCCACCAAGTTGTAGGCCAGGAGACCTGGGTTCAGGGGCAGGCTTCACCACCTGGAAGGTGGTATGGGTTTGAACTCTTTAATCTTGGTGCCTTGGTTTCTGCATCTGTAAAATGGGGAGGAACACGTGGATTGACATATCTTCCTTAGAATGGTGCCTTGTCCACAGTAGTTATTAAATAAACACAGGTGTTTTACTAACAGTGTTGCTGCTGTTGCTCTTATCCCCTCTCAAAGTTTTGTGGGAAGTAAATGAGACGTTGAGCCACAGGAGGTACAAGAGAAGACCTCCAGCCCACAGACCTAGAACGCATGACTGCCCCCTGACCTTGCGGGGTCCCAATAGATACCCGCCAACTTGGGAACCCTGAGATGCAGGGCTCTCTGAATAGGGCCAGCAGCCCTTTGACAGGGGCGCTCTCTTCCTTCTCCTCCCTGAAAGGACAGAAAGTTAGGAATGGCCTTGGGAGGATCTCTCAAAAGTGCTGGCCAGCCCAAGGAAATGGAGGTAGCCTGGCAACAGATGGGAGCTCATGGGAAAAGTTGAGTCTAAGAAATGAGCGCCTGGTCCTCTGCGCAGACTCGCAGGGACCGACTGAGTTTGTGCGGAGAAGCGGAGGCCTGCGGTTGCTAGGGTCAGAAACAAACAAAGACTGCAAATGCCTTGGAAGGAAGGAGCGTCTAATGGATCCCTGCGAAGTACAAATCCACACCTCCTGAGAGCGCTCCTCGGCCTGGTTCAGGCCACCGAGTCCAAGTTTCTGCCGCTGATCCAGGACCGAGGCTGTTTCCAAGAGCTTGTAATTGTTTCCCACCCGTGCTTTGCCCAAGAACCACTGCCCAGGGCACCTTGCCTCCTCTCTCCTCCCACCAGGCTGGGCCCCAGAAATCATTACTAAGAAGGGAGTCATTTGCCTGGTGAGGCCGGGTCTGGGCGGGGGAGCCCTACCTCCCTGGCACTGGAGCTGTGGGCCTGGGGGTCTAGAGGGGCTACCCGCCTGCCCCGCAGCACGCTGGGGGAGGGGGGGCAACCCATGCTGCACAACGACCCCAAGCCCATCTGTGCTGGCAGAGAGGAAGCCAAACAGGTTGTGACAAAGGAATCTGACTCCTGGGGCTCCTCGCTGGCCTCCTTCCCAGCCTCAATCCCCCACCACACCCTGCAGACCACCCTCCTGGGCTTCTGCTGGCTAGGTGCCCCTTGGAGACCACTTGCGCCCATCCACTTGGAGCCACCGCCTGCACCTCTGTGCATACCCTTGGCGTGGGCCAGGGCATGTGTGTGCAGGTGCACGTACACCCATGTGGTTGTGCTTGTGAGCGTGTGCTTATGTGTGTCAGTGCATGTGCATGCGCACGTGTGTCACCGGGAGAGGGGCTTGCAAGGCAAAAGGCAGGATGTGTGTGTGTGTGCATGATCGTGCTTGGGCTTGTGAGCACACCTGTGTGTGTATGCATGTGTCTGTGCATGCATGCACATGTGTGTGTGAGCATGAGCTTGGGTTGCAAGGCAAGGAACAAAGCATGTGTGCATGTATGCCTATGGGTGTGTGCGAGAATGAGTGTGTACTTGCCTGTGCATATGAGGACACCTATGGAGCCCCTGTATGTCCATGAGTACGTGAGTGTAAACAGGAACCAGAAGGGCGCACCCTAATAGAGAATTCTAGTTAGACTGAAGCTACTGGTAGAGTCCCCTAGAACATATTACTCTTTGAGGGGGGAATGTTTGATTGTTCACAGCTGTTATCCCCTGCCCATTATAGTAGGTACTTAATAAATACTTACTGAGTTAATGAATGGATCCCAGGGTAGATGGGGCCATTCTGGAACTGGAGAGAGTAGAGAAGGAAACCACGTTTCGCCTACTTGGCTATTTTTTCCTCTTGGTACCAGCCCTGGCTCTGCCTCCAAGGCCAACCCTTTCCCATGCCCAGGTTGTACCAAGTTTTCTTCCCTGCTCCTGAGCTCACACCTTCTTCCCTTGACCTGTTGCCCACTGTCTCCTTCCGGTAGCCCCCAGCTGTCAGAGTGGAAGACAGGAATGCAGGCCTGCCTATGGCGAGCTACCAAGGTGGCCGCCCGTCTTTCTGGAAGCATATGGTATGGTGGGGTGAGAGTGGGCCCTGTTCCCTGCTCCTCTGTTGGGGAATTCAGACCTTGAGCTTCAGTTTCCCCACTTTAAAACAGCACCTGTAACACTTGCCTGGAGGGATTGTTGTAAAGACTCAAGGAGACAGTGGAAGGGAAAGTTCTGGAACACATGATAGGTCCTTCAGAAATGTTCAGGGGGGATTTTCCAGGCTGGTAGGCAACAATCTGGGAGTGCCCTTTGTGCAGGTGGGAGCTGGTTATGGTTTGAGAATCACTGCCACATCACCCCGCTTTTTTTCACAAGATGCCTCGGAGGGGAATTTAATGGTTGCTGAAAACTGAGGCAAGCTTCATTTCTAAAACATTAAGTTAATTGGCTATGAGTCATGTATTCTGCTGAGGCTTCATCACACTCAGGAGGGAGATTTTCCAAGTAATTAAGCAGTCAGGCTGCAGCCAACCTGAAGTGCCCAGCTCTGGCCTTGCCGCTTGGGGACCTTCTTCTGCCCACAATGGCTGCCTCAGCGACTAGCGTGGAGATTAGCAAATTCTTCCGTCGGCGGTAGAGGGAGACAATACGTGAAAACTTCAGCCCACAATAACATTTTTCATCACTAAAGGAAGGATCAGATTTTACTCTTCTCAACCTGGTTTAAGGACCCACCAGAAATAACAACCTTCATGGGATAATTAGGAAATTATCCTCTTACAAATTAGTGGATGTCTCCTTTCTTTTCCTTGGACACGATGGGAAGGATGTTGTTTTTCTTTTACCATGGTGAGGCTGCCGCGATTAACCAGGCCACCCGGGTAAATTAATTGTTCACTTGTGGGTAAGCTGATAGCTTGCCGTTCCAGGGCGCGCCTGCCAACGCACTCCAGAATAACATGTTACGTCCCCTGCGCGGCCCTTCCTGATGAAAGGAAAACCTCGATCATAGTTGAAGGAGCTCTTTAGACCTGGCCTGTCAGTACTTCAGAGGTGGAGAATTACACAAAGGTTAAGAAAAGGTTTCCCCAGGACGGGCTAGACACAGATTTATTTAAAGGGATTGGGTGCATTCAGTCTGTGCCTGACCAATATTGCCCATTTCTAAACTTGTGGAAAACAGTACAAATATTCCACAGAGAACCCAGGAAGTTCTAAAGGCTCCCAGGAAGCCTTTTTATTTGATAGCAAGGAGAAACTGTGAAACTTCTAAATAATGATCTGTTTTAATTTAGTAATCTTCTAAAATGGTATTGGTCACAAGGGCAGAAGCACAAAGGCAAAGCTGGAATTAACATCAGCCTCCTCCTTGCACTCCAACATCTTCTGCCTCACTCCTCCCCCCACCCCTTTCTCTCTCCTCCTCTCTCTCTCTCCCTCTCTCTGTCACACACACACAACAACCCAACAGATTTGACAAACCTATTGGATTCATTATGAGTCTTCTGGAGTTTTCCATATGCTGAAAGAAGTACTGAAAGACCCATGCCTGTGTGAGTGTGCACACGCGTATCTCTCAGCACTTCTGTTTAGTACTCGATGTACCCCAAGAGTTCTTGCCCGTTCTCAGACTTACTGCAATCCTACAGGTGCTACAGAAATGTTCAGGGGTTTTTTCCCAACTGGTAGGCATGTTTAAAAAAAAAATAAGCCCCCATGTGGCAGGCGTTTTTATTATCCCCAATCTGACCGCGGAGGAAACTGAGACTGAGACTCAGGGGGTGAAGTGCCGTGAGCAACGCCGTGCTGTCGGAGTGCTGGGGTGTAAGCCCGCGCACCCTCCCAGGCCGTCAGTAATGGCCGTCATCTCGCCTGCCGCGTGCGGAAAGGAAGCCGTCATCGAATCAGTGCTCCGGGGCAGCGCTTCTCCACTGCTGTCACCTCGCGCACAGGTAAACTAATTACTGAACTGCTGCGGCACCCCAGAAAATGTATTTTTTGCCGATCGGACCAAAAACATAGGTATAATTTTGATTCATTCACACCAGCCGGCTGTTGTCATTTGCCTTTATTTGACAATCTGAGGGGAAACAGGTCAGTGCCCCGGACTAAACTGTCAGGTATCACATGTTTTAAAAAGTCTTCTGGCACACCAGTTGAAAATCACTGCTCTGTAGTAAATGGCTGGTAGGTAGCAGCTTCCTGGGATGCCCCTCCCAAAAGTATTTGCATTTAAGTAGAAAACAATAGTCCACAGTGACAGGCTGATAAAGGAAGTAAATGCAAAGAATTGAGAGGAACGGGGATCTCTTGAGTTACAACAATTGACAAAAACTTTATTTTTCGGAGCCCCTACAAGCCTCCCAGATGCCTCTTCACCCTCAGCCCTTCTTCCCATCTGCCCTGGGTGGTGCTGCTCTTTACAGCATCAGAAGGGAAGACTGCCTAGCGCAGGGGTTCCCAACGTGTTCCCCCAGGGCTAGCAGCATCCGCCAGAGGAGAGCTTATTAGGGTACAGACCCTCAAGCCCTGCCCCTGACCTGTTTAATCAGAAACCCTGGGAGAGGGGCAGCAATCTGTGTTTCAGCAAGCCTTCCAGGTCCCACCGGTGCACAGCCAGTGGCTTGAGAACCACTGCTACAGAGTCTGCAAGAGAACGGCCAGGTACCACTTCAAGACGCAGGGACCCCGATAGGTCCCTTCCAGTCCAACTATGCCCACCTAACACTCATCGCTCCCTCCACATTTCTTTCTTGTGTGTCTTTGATACCCTCTTGCTCTTCATTTGAATGGTACTTTTTTCGTCTTCTCTGCCTGGCAAACTCCTACTTATCATTAAAAGCCCAATTCAAAGATCTCCCCCTCTCAGGACTGCACCTATCTTCTCCCAGGAAGAGTTTCACTTTCCTCCTTTCTGACAGCTCCTGTACAGACCTCAAAGTTTTGTCCTGTCACATTCTTTTACTTTCTCTGCAGGACCTTAATAGTGGGCTGTGATAAGGTCAGGACTTTGTCTTATCTCTCTCAATCCCCAGCACCTAGCATTGTGTCAGGAATACATTAGGTGCTTAATAAATAACACTGAATGCTATTTAACTATGAAAAAGTGAATGCATGAGCCCACGTATTGTAACAAGAATTCTGAATAATAGCCAAGCTACCAGCCTGTGGGTACGCAGCTGGTTGCTACGGGGCCTGATCTGCCCCCAGGCACCCTAACTCCCAGCCCAGGACAGCGATTGATTGATTCATGTCTCAGACTCGGTGTCTTTAGGTAACGTAATTGGTACACAAGAGAGTCATTCTGGGCTACTTTGTGACACATAATTATGCCAAACACCCAGAACAGGTAAAAATCTTCCCTGTAGGCTACGGAACTGCGACGTGGTGAGGTCACAGCTGCTCTCATTATCTCTTCATCTCTCTGTGTTCGTATTTATATGTGGCACTGGCCTGTTGCAATGGTATCTAGACCAACTATTAAACCACTTAAAATGCCCAGGAACCAATCTGTGGCAGCCAGCAATTAGCTCCATCAGGTTTTTTGTTTGTTTGTTTTTCTTCCTTTGATGTTGAATAGATGGTTATTAAGATGCAGTCTCCCTGCCTCCAAGTCTGCAGGCTGCTGCATCCTACATGTGCAGTAGAGATTAGACTCCAGAGGGAAACTGTGGACAACACAACTGTTTGGGTTCCTTTTCTAAGTCTGCTGATTTGCCTGATTTTTCATGGGTCTTCCTTCTCCATGAAAGGGGTCAGGAGGAAGAAGGATAAGGGATCTACCCCATTGGCTCATTCATTCAGGCAACACATAGTGCCTTACCACGGGTTAGGCACTGGGGATGCATGGGGAAGTAGACATGGTACCTGCCTTTACATGGTACCTGGTGGGGGGAGCAAGGGCTGTAAACAGAAACTTATGCTGTGATGCAGGAAGGGATGGAAGGTGTTTTGACGGGTTTTTTTTTTTTAAGATTTTATTATTTATTTATTTGTTTTTAGAGAGGGGAAAGGAGAGAGAGAGAGAAACATCAGTGTGTGATTGCCTCTCACGTGGCCCCCACTGAGGACCTGGCCCACAACCCAGGCATGTGCCCTGACTGGGAAACGAACTGGCGACACTTTGGTTCACAGTCCGTGCTCTGTCCACTGAGCTGCACCAGCCAGGGCAGGAGGGAAGGTATTTACACATGCTGAGAGCTCAAGTGTGAGTAGCACTTAGCCTACTGAGACGGAGGAGAGTTCCAAGCTGGGGAAGCCCAGACGTAAGAGGGCACTCCCGAAGACTGCAAGTAGTTTCCGTGGCTAGCTGCATCATGCCAGGTGTTGGTGCTGCATCCTAGGCGGGATGCCCTGAAATCCTAGATGCACCAGAGGCCCAGGCTATGAAGGATAGAGCTAATTGACAGCCTGGTGCCAGGACAGGAGACAGTAGGGGCATAATTTCTCAGCAGTGCCTTCCTGGAAAGTAATAGGCACAGCCAAAAGTTTGCCCCAAATATCCTTTGTATCAAGGAGAATCGCTCTTTCTTCAAGCCATTTCTTACAAAGCCAGGGGAAAAGGTTGGCATTCATCATGATTGTCAAACTTCCCCTTTCTAAAGGCAACTTCCCAGAGCTTATGAAACATACTGAGTCTCTTTCATCCCATAAAGTCTTTTCCATCCTATCTAAACAGAAGTCTTTCCTAGATTTGGCTTGGGCGGTGCACACACAGTACAGGGTACTGATGATGTGTTGTGGCACTGTGCACCTGCAAGCTGTATAACTTTGTTAACCAGTGTTACCCCAGTAACGTCCATGAAAAGGAAAAAGTAGTCAATATATATATATACACATATATATATACAGCTGCCCCTCCAGCCTCTGGTCTCAGTGCTGTGCTGTCACCCATATGCCATGACCCCCAGCCCAGCCCTGCCAGGCTGCACATCCACAACCCCCTGCCAGAGTGTCTCCAGCCTTTATGCCTTTGTACACCTTCTGCCTGAATGGCCCTTTTCTTATTTTGTTTTGTCTTGTCTTTTTCCTGCCTTTCAAATGGCTATTCGTATTTCAAACTGCACTGTTGCCTTCCCCTTTAATGAGACAGTCCCCACCAACCCCATGGGGAAGGCTTGATCACTCCCACCTCTGCGTCCCCTGGGCATCTCTACCGAGTGTCCGCAGCTGTGGCACTCCAGTGCTGGTTCTCCAGATTAACCTCCAGGCCTTCCCCTGAGGAAACTGTTAACAGTTCCCTAATCTTGGGCACATGAGTTGCTTTTCTTTTTTTTTTTTTTTCTGTTCCTAACAAAGCCACCTTGGACGTGCTCCTCCACGTCTCCTTGGGCACCTGTGCTAGAAGCTGTCAAAAGGAGATTTCTGGAAGGGGCAGTACCGGGTCACAGGGTTAAGGCATTCTCACCCTCACCAAGTATGGCTAAGCCATGCTCCAAACCAGCCATCCCCACGTACACCGCCCCCCGCAGTGAGTAAGACCTGATTTCCCTGAGCTCTCATCAATACCTATGGGATCAGACCAGTTCTCTTAACTGATGGCTGTGAAATGGAAGTTCGTTGTTATTTTAATTTCTAATTTCCTAATTACTAATGAGGTAAAAATCTTCCCATGACCCATTCAAGTTTCTTCTTCTGTAAATGGTCTGTTCAGAAATACCCTCCATTTGTCTTTGGATCACCGTTTTCTTACTGATTTGTGACTCTTTGTGTGTTTGGGTGCTGAGCTGTTCGTGCTGTCTGCATTGCACATCGCTCCGCCCCGTGCATGACTGCCTGTGGGCTTGGCCTGTGGAGTCTTCTGTGGCACAGAAGCTCCAGTCTTTAACGTAATCAAAATCACCAACCTTCTCTCCATTGTTTAAGCTTTTCACACACATACCGTTTAACAGACTCTCCCCCAACCCAAGTTTATCAGATAGTCCAGATATTTTCATCTCAGACTTTAAGAGCTTTTCTTTTCACATTTAGGTCTTTAATCCTTCTGAAATTTATTTGTTGGTGAGGTGTAAGGAATGTATCCACTTTCATTTATTCCCATTTGTATAGTCAACTGGTCCAAATCCACTAATTAACTATGTCATCTTTTCCCAATGTTTTGAAATGCCATGGCCTTTTATTTTTATTTCATTGGTCTACTTCAAGGGTCAGCAACATTTTTCTGCTAAAGGGCCAGGTAGATACTCTATGGTTTGTGGGCCATAGAGTCTCTGTCACAATTACCCAAGTACACTGTTGTATGCAGAAGCAACTAATGAGTGTGGCTGTGTCCAGTGAAACTTTGCTACGGAGCAGGCAGTGGGCCGGGTTTGCACGCAGGCCAGAGCTTGATGACCCCTAGTCTATTTATCTACTGGCGCGCCAATATGACACTGCTCCAGTCACGTGCGGCTTCATCTTTCATCTGTCTGCTTGGTAGAGTTGATGCCCCTCTTTGTTTTCCTTTAAAATTGTCAAAGCTATCCCTGGCCCTCTATCCTTCCAAAACAATAGGATCTCCTTTAAAATCCCCTCAAAATCCCTGATTTAAAAGAGGAGGGTTTTTTTCCTATTTTACTTTACTTTTCTAAGACAGCTCACTCTTTGGTTTTCATTCTTGTTACACATTTCCTTTAGGGATCGCCTTAGATATGTCTCGCAGGTTTGGTTGCTTGATTTCCATTGTTATTAGGTTCTTCCTAACAATGTGCCCACTATGATTTCTTGTTTGAATTTTGGATTATTTAGAAGTAGGCTTACATTATCCAAGTATAAGGGAGTGGTGAGGTTTGTTTATTTTTAAGTTATTAACTTCATATTTAATTACACTGCTTGGAAAAGCTGGTTTAATTATATAAACTACGTTTTTTGCTATTTATTAAAACTTGCTTGATGGCCTCACACACAGCAAACTTTTATAAATTTTCAGCATGCTTGTGAGACTGTATGGTTGGCAGCCAAGTTCTAGATCAAACTTATTGCCTGTACTGTTCTAAACACTCCCACATGTTTATAGATTTCTCATACTCCTGTACATGTTTGCTTTCTCTCTATATATACTTAAAGCTGTGTGATTACATGCTATCAGCATTTCTGAGGGGACCTCCAAGAATTACCACCCTCTTTCCCCCCTGGTCTGCACACATGGAGAAATAAGAAGTGAAGATATAGGTCAAGGCATCACAGGATGGAGACTAAATTGAACGACACAGATCTTGGCGTGAGACCCGAATGGGCTTGCGAATGAGCCCAAAGGGGCCAGCAACCCCACCCAGCTTCGGGCAGCTCTAGAGCGGGGCACTCCCCCAAGGGCAGCGGAGCTCTTGAGGGAAGTGGAACAGCTGTTCCCTGGGGGCAGCTTGTTTCCTGCAGGCAGAGGGCAGGGGGTCAGCTGAACTGCAGGGGCCACTAGTCCTCAGTGCCCTGGACAGGGACCAGACACGTTACCCCCGAGCTCAGAGCGAGGCTGGAGGCCGAGAGAGCTGGAACACGCTTTAGGAACACCTACCCTCATGAACGTCGGGAGTCGAAACCGTTTTGTTCAGCATATGCCTACAAGTTTAAAACTGTTTCTACTTCCTGGTGAATTGTTTTTCCTATGACTGTGTATTGACTCTGTTTATTTATGACAAATACTACTTTTTGAATGAAAAATTGATTTTCTGTGATCTTAAAGACACTACACAGCAGCTTTGAAAAATTAGTTTATGTCTGGTTTATCTTTTTCTGGCCCTTTTAAGCTTTGTGTCATTACTTTCCATTGGGTTGTTTTTCAAATAGCATCCATGTGAAGTTTTGGTTGATGGTGCTGGTGGTAGGAATTGTTGAGTAAAGTTATTTTTTCTTTTCCTTTTGAAAAATGTTTAAACCTATACAATGAACACCACTAAACCCCTCAGCTAAGATTGGCCACTGCTGAGTCTTACCAGATATGTGTGCCTTCTCTCGTCCTCCGTATCTCTGTACATGTCATTCTGCTGCACACGCCGTGATGCACCACTCCTAAATATTCCAACACACATTGGCAAAGAACAGGAACATTTTTATCCAACTACCTCACCATAACCACACCTAGGAAAATCAACATTAATTCATTATCTTCTGATATTCAGATTTTCCAAGTTGTTTCCCCCCTTTGCGATAGGATCCATTCAAATGTGTGCATTGCATTCAGCTATTATGTCTCTTTAATCTCCAACAACCTAGCTACCCCCCCCCACACACATACACTTTCTTCTGCTTTCTGTTGTGTTGAGTCCTTTGTCCAGAGTCCAGGCCTACTGTTCCGCACTGAGCTCCACACTCTGAATTTGGCTGACTTTCCCTCCTCCTTTGATTCATCTCAGACATTCCTGGTAAGAGCATCACACAGAAGGTGGCGTCCATCTGCCCGCCATGCCCAGTTTGGCTCTTGGTTAAGTCAGCAACTTCCAGATTTCTCCACTGTAAAGACCCAAATTCTTCTTTCTAACTGAAAAATAACCTGTGGACTTTTAACCTTGAGATCAAATACATATCTTTTGCTCAATTATTTCAGCATTCATTGATGATCCTTATCTGCATAAATTTTTACACTAAATTATAAGATAGTGATTGTGTGATTCATCGTCCCTTGCATATTTATCAGCTGGCGTGCTTCCATTAAACACACTGCATATGTCCAACTTTATGATTTATCAACGTGCCTCTGATGGCTAGTGGATGATTAGTGGGCCAGAGAATACCCGGCTTTTGCTGGGTGTTGCAAACCACATAGTTACTTGGTTCCCTTGACCAGGCACTCAGTTTCTACCAGAGCATGCTAGCAAGCCAAGAACTGCATTTTGTAGTTACTAGCAGAAGCTGAACAGCTTTAACTCCAAATCCCTGTGGGCCCATGCTGTGATTCTCTCACGGGGCCTTACTAGCAGCCCCATCCATATCCCGATCTATCAAGGACACTTCAGTTAACGTGGGAACTGCTAGGTCATAAAGCTCAAGGAGCAGGGAAGCTTGCACAAGGGTCTGAATCTGTTTCAGAGATTCCTGCTCCAGGACTCATTCAAAACAGACAGCTTTATAAATAACATGGTAAATAAATCAGAGTGGCACAATTACACAAAGTACATATTTGCTTCCAAATCCTGAAGAGCCCCATCAAGTACTGTGCCTCTTTCTTCATGGTAGGCGGTGAAAGACACAGTGATTTGTGTCTCACTTTATAGGACACTATCCTGACATAATCAAGGCCTAAATAGCCTTTAAAATTTTGTTACTTGTTTTGCTGTCTCCTGAAGTTTCATGGGGTTTATCTTCCATCTTCTGGCATGAATGTGTTTCATTAAGACATTTAAGGTGTGTGATCTTCCTGCTAACCAGATCTAATTAGCATAATATCATCATTGTAATGGTCAGAATACTGTTTTGTAGAATATCAAAATGCTCAAAGTCCCTTAATACTATATTATGTCAGAGAGCAGGGGAGTTGACATGATTCGGAGACAGGACGGTGAAAGGACACTGCAGACCCTGCTTCCGAGTATCTTTCTTCAGCAGAATAGAACAGGAAGCATGTGTTAGGTCCATAGCTGCATACAAGATACCAGGAGATCTGCCGACTTCCTGCAGCGAATACACTGCACCAAGCGACAGCAGCTAAGGTACCACACAACTAAGTTCCATCCTCAGAGATGCTCATAACTTTTCTACCTGCATTTTAAAAGTCCTTGATGGGCAAAGTATATCTGAAATTCCTTTGTGGAAGGGCAATTCCAAAGACTTCTTTTTGGCTCATCATGCCCTAACAGCTCTCTGTAACCGAACACGTAGCTTCAGCTGCCTGCTGCAGTGAAAGCCAGACCCGTGAGACAGGTGCTGGAGCAGAAGGAAAGAGGTGTATTCGGGTGCCTCGACCTGGGAGAATGGCGGACTTGAGTCTCAAAGACCATTTCCCCTTTCTGCTCAAGCCTGTGGTTCTTACAGGGATGGGGAGGGGAGGCCTTTTTAAATTCAACTGTCTTGCTAGCTTTTGGCACATGCAGGTCCTGTCCATTTATCTTTCTAGCTTTTCCCTCACTCAGTGTAACAACCTCCCCCTGCACCATTTTGGTCTATGTGGAAGACTCCCCAGTGCTCCCTGAGTGTTTACAGTAACCACTCCACAGATCAGAGAACCAATGTGGAGACTGTCAGCTACTACGCATGTCTAAATTCCACTCTACATTCAGGGATTAGAGAGATAAATGTGCTGGGGTCTTTCTTTCATTGTCCCCCCATGAGATGAGCTGGAGGCAGGACTCTTGTCACCTGGCATTCATAAGTGTCCAGCCTTCCCAGTGAGTCCTGGAGTCATTTTGGAACTTTAGGTGTTAAAATCAGCTCCAAGTAAATATCGAAGAACACCCAGAATTTCTGCATATTTTTCACCTGTGCACAGTCATCCTGACAAATGCGTACTCATTTCTCAGGAAAAGATTTGAAGGGCCCTTTTGTCTAGGAGCTCGACTTTCTCCTTAATCAAGAGATGCCAAGTCTTTCAGAACTGAGTTATGTCTGAGAAACAGGCACGAGGCTATGGAACCCGTTGCAGCGTCTGCAGTCACGGTGTGACCCACCTGACCCAGAATACTTCCGCTCCGACATTTCAGTTAGCACCTTAGCAGGGTGACGCCCCACTCTATCCCTTTGCAAATTCCGTGTGAGGGGAAATGTAGATTGCCCCTCTCTCCCAGCGGCTTATCATTGCCACTTTGTCCAGCAGTCTCTGGTGGCCAAGCACCACCGCCAGGCCTCTCCCATGCCAAGATCCACTATTCCCACTGAGACATCTGCCACCATGACCTCTGACCTGTGGCAAATAGCCACAATGTTTATTCCGTCATTCCATGGCTTTCCTAAGCAAGTTGGCTCTTTTTTCTTAATGCAGGGGATGCCCTCTTAAACCTAGGATGCTTGTCCCAAAACAAATATTGAGACTATGGAACAGTGTAATTCATGCCTGTGGGATATATAATTAATTATACTTTAAGGATAATTTTAAAATATTGAACATTTGCAACATTATCTCTCATTTTTTAAGTGATTTTTACTAAGTGTTTGTTATGATTAACACTAAGCAGTCTGTGTTCGTGTTCCCTGCTTCTAATTTTATCTTCTAATTATTATCAAAGGTCTATATTAGGTAGAGGCCACTTTTACCTATTATTGAAATATAATTTGTCACAATATTTTGGCTCATCAAAGTAATAACCAAGTCTTTGCTGTTATATCTTTTTTCTTCTTTACAGAAAGCCTTCAGATTTTTAGTATAACCTATCACAGAAAAACTTTTCATAGTTTACTATTGTGGCCCATCTTTATTATTTAAAAAATATGTAAATAAAAAGTTATGAAAAAACACTGACTAACTTATGATTTTAAGAATTCCTGGGAATTCCTGTTCCCTTTTTCTGCATCACACTCTTCTGTACTCAGATGGCCACGGTGGAGCTGGAGAGGGAAGGAAGGAAGGAAGAGGTTTTAAGAGGTGGAATCATCAGCCTTAGTGGCTGGTTAGATGTGAGAAGCAGGGAAGAAAGGACTCTACAGAGGAACTCCTAAGTGTTTGGGTTCGTGGACTAGGTGCAGATTTCGGGGAGAAAAGCAGTGTGCGCCGGTGAGATCGTTGGAACACCAAGTTTAAGGAGCCTGAGTCACTGGCTGGGGGTGTCGTCCCATATCTGGGGCTCAGCAAAGAGGTGTGTTCTGGACAGGAAGACGCAGCAACGGGCAGATGGGAATCAGAATCGTGGGCAAGTTAGTATCTGTTTCCAGCTACTTTGGACTTGTTTGCTACCTCTAAAATATAACAGAAGTGGGTGTTTGGGAGCTATATGGGGTGATCACTTTATGGCTTTCCCAGCCTTACACACCATCTTAGTCATTTTGACAAGCAAAACATGACAGCTGGCTATGGCTTTTGGCCTCTAAACCTTCCAAAATTACAGATTTCTATACTGCAAAAACCAAAGCAGAAACGCCTTTTGGTTTTGCTTTAAAGTGAAGCTGGAATTTGAGTGAGGAGGAGAATTCTTCTTTACCTATTCCTTTTCCTTATCTACATGAATATAGAGGGAAAGCTGAGGAAAATAAGTTAAATACACGAGGAAGTAACAGTCTAGAAGAGAAAAGAGCCCAGCCCACTGTTCTGTTACTAGCAAATGGTAATCTCAGGCACTGCAAGTACCTCATTCTAATTATTTGCAAAAACTGAACATCTGTGACTGAGTTCTGATTTGTTTGCTAGAGTGGTCAGAGTAGAAAGCAGAGGCTCCGGAGTCAGACTCGTTGAGGTTGGAATCCTGACTCTGCTGCTTCTGAGCTCTGTGACCTCAGATGAGCTGTGAAATCCCTCTGAGCTTCAGTTTCCGTCTCTAAAGTGAGTCACCCTCGGCTGCTCCCAGTCCCTAACCCCACTGCCTTCCCTGAACACTTCTAGTGCCCGCTCCCTTCTCCCCGACCCACTGCCGGCACCCAGTCCAGGCGATGCACATCTTGTGTCTGGACCATGGCCACAGCCTGCTAGTTGGTCTCCCCACATTCAGTCTTGCTCTCTTGAAATCTATTCTTCATTCAACAACCAGGATGATCATTTAAAATCATAAACCTGCTCACGTCACTCTACCATTTAAATTTCTGCAATATCTCCCCACCCACCTCCGCTCCCAGTGGGGCACCTCCCAGAACACTCTCCGAGCTCCCTCTGCCTCTGGGTCTTTGTGCAGACCGAAGGCAACCTTGGTCTCCCCCACTCCGTACGCGTCAGCTACCTAACCCCTTTTATCCTTCAGGTCTCAGCTTGGGGGTGACTTTCGCAGGAAGTCTCATCCTCCATCCCCCAACTCTGGATAAGGTTCCTGTCGTAGGTGTTCCTACAACACAATACACTTCTCTGACTCATTCTGTTTTACTAATTTTGCATTAAAATTTTATAATTACTTATTTTACTGCTCAGGGTTTTATCAGGAAAATAGAAGCCACTCTGTATATTCCAAGTACTGAGAGTTTAAAATGGGAAAAGTAAGCCCTGGCCAGGTGGTTCAGTTGGTTAGAGCATTGTCCTGTGCACCAAAAAGTTTCAGGTTCGATCCCCAGTCAGGGTACATACTGGGTTGTGGGTTCAATCCTCAGCTGGGATGAGTACAGGAGGCAACTGATCAATGTTTCTCTCATATCGATGTTTCTTTCTCTCTCTCTGTCTCTCACTCTCTCTCCCTCCCTTTCTCTCTAAAATCAGCAAACATATCCTCAGGTGAGGATTATTTAAAAAATGGGAAAAGTAAGGTTTATGCAACCACTGGGGAGGTGCAGACCCAGAAACCCACCAAACAGCATTAAGCATGTGATTCTGAAGAGCTTACTTGGGACAACAAGACGCCTGAACCTCTAAGATGACCCCACTAACTATTCCAGCCCATGAACAGTTCTCAAAGAGGCCATCTGGAAGCTGTCTGAAACTCACGCTTCTCTGTGCTCCCGCCTGCGTCTTCCCCCTTCCTCACTTAAGTGCTTCTCATTGCACCATCTCTCCTGGAACCATGCAGAGAGGAGATGCTGGGAAATTCAGCTCCCGGTGTTGCTTCTGCGGAGTGGGAGGACATCAGAGGGGAAGTCAGGGGTTTCAGCTGACAGCGCACTTAGTACAGTGCGCTTGCCCTGTGACCGCCGACAACAGTTATGCTAATGATTCAGATGATGTGGAACTTAACAGATATTTTGCTTTGTTCACCGGACACCACGCTCATCTTCCTGTAAAAATCACAAAAACAAAATGGTAATGCACGTTCAACATGGTCCGTACAATGGGTGTTATGACTGAGGCTGAGCTGTTTGTGTGTGTACTTCTTTCTGATGGTTAAGTGGAGAGGTGAGTCACATCCGTGTGTCCTACACATAACCTGTTAAAACCAACAGGCCTCTGCAGACCTGGGAAAACAGGACAGTCTTCCACCCTTAGATTTCATGCCCAGCCAACGTGCTGTATGTCAGAATGATGTAAGCTGAGTCAGACCTTCCAGTAGAAACTGAGCCACGTGCATTACCAACAGCCGAATGACCAACTTTTTATAGAAAATGACCACAAATGCCACAACTACTTAAATTCAAATTATGTTTCTGTACACAGTCAGAACAAAGCTTTATACAATATTAAGCATACCATACCAAACAGAGCAGTATAGAAGCCAATCATTGTTAATTTAATAACCAATTAAACTGTTAATATCTTTTAATGATTTTTTGCTATATCATCACAATGAATAAAAAGTGAAATTGCATTTTTCTACGGAATCTTTGGGTATATTCTGAGAAGAATCTCTAAGTAGAACTTTGAGGAAACTTAGGAATTTGAGATGTTCTTTGAGAAGTAATGCCAGGGATATATGCTTCTGTTACCAAGATGTTAAGCAAAGCTGCTTCCAGCCAGCAAAGATACAAAGCAACAAATAATTGGTCACTTAGCATTTGGATTCTGTGTGTTGCTTTCTCAGCCACTGCTCCATAAACCCTAGCTACTACCTTCTCCCTATCTTATGCTAGGCATACTTAAAAAAAAATTTTTAATGCACAACCTAACCTTTGCACTGAAATTTCCATCATTTTATCAGTTACTACATTGTTTTGAAGTGTCAAGAGTGCTCTGTCCCTGACCTAGAACTACAACCAGACTCACGGACATGCATCATTAGGTTGGTCCTGAGTTCAGAATGACCCTTTTGCAGCAATAGTTGAATTGAATCCTATAATGGAGAAATGTATGTTGCATTATAAAAAAAAAAGACTCTAAAAGAGTGAATAGTTAGAATTCTTAAGAGATAAGGACTCCTTCTTTTCTCCATAAGCATATTAGGACATAGAGATCCCAGTTCCCCGTATTCCCCAGAAGTGGCTGCTTGGTCCACACATCTCTGCAGTTCCTCTTTGTGAACGGTGTTTGGAATCAGAGTAATCGAAGTGATCAACCTCGTTCACATTATGTGCACCAGACACTTTTCCCTTGTCTGCAGCCTTTCTTTTCTTCCTCATTCTATCTCCTCCCCTCCACTTTCTCTACTGAGGTCCAGTGTTCCCGTCTACTCTGCTGCCCTCGAGCTGGAGCCAAACAGGAGGGTGTGTAAGTGCTGGGGTGAGCACCAGGTGCAGGGGTCGGGGAGCCAGGCCAAGGCCGCCAGGGCAGGGGAGAGGGGCTGAGGTTGGAGCGCATCAGGAGAGCAGACCCAGGCCGTGGAGTAGTGACCGCACCGCACTGACAGACATGGTAGTGGTGCTCCCGAAGTCCCTGATTGGGCAAGTTTTGCCAAGTCTCCGGTAACTTCAGGGTTCTCATCTGTGAAATGAGTGGGCTGGAGCAGCTAACTCCTCTTCCTCCTCTGACACTCTGCGTCTCTATGAAGAGCGTTGTCAGCTTACCGAAACAACACAGCAGTGTAATTTACTCAGCCACTACAATGTAAATATGTGCCAGAGGCCAATGCGCATTTAGATAGAGAGCAAATTTAGCATGACCATTTGAATTCTTACACTCTATGCAAAAGGTGAAGGTCCTGGAACCGACCAGACACATCCTGAGGAGGCCTTGTGGAGGAAGTTTCCTGAGACCTCTGAATAACAAGACAGAGTCACCTTAGCAGCTTCTCAACTCAAGCCACCACACGGTTAAAGGCTCTGGAAAACTCTGGACCTCATTAGGTGAGCTGTCCACTCTGCCTGCAGCTACCTCCCAGCACCACCTCTTCTCCTCCCAAGTTGCCACGTCAAGTCAACCCCATTGACCTCCTGGAGTTCCTCCCAGCACCAGGTGGGTTTTCCTGTGGAGAGCACTGCCCCATGTCCAAACCCACAGCCCTCACCCTGTCCAGAGTCCACCAAAAGCCCCTGACCTGACAAACTCAATGTCAACATCCCACTCAAGGTCCTTGAAGGCTGTGCAGGATTTCTGTCCCCATTTGAGTCCGTGCTGTTTCATTTAGATGATGAACTCTTAGAGGGAAAGTGCCACCTTTTTAAAGAATTTTCATCTGGCTTGGCTCTGAATTTGTGCACTTAACAGGTTCTCTTTGGATTAACTGTTAAAGAAAAAATGGCTTTGGGCTTAATGAAGATTCATCACAGCTCATATCATTGCTCAGAGGTATGACTAGCTTGTGTGGGTCTCCCTCCCCAGACCGGATTGTGCTCTGAAGAGTCTTCAGGAAGCAACGGGCCAGATTGCCTTTTCTGTCAGATGCCCAGGTCCCTTGTCAATACCTATGGGAGGAAAGAGGCCAATGTAAGTGTCCTTGCTTTGCCTCTAAAGGACGCGAAGTCAGGGGGACACAAAAGAACTTACTCTGGAATTACAGTAAGTGATGGGAGCGATGAAAATAATCTGAGTAATAGGCCCTATCGCCCCGTCTGCTGAGGATGGTTGGCTGGGTAGCTGGAGAGAACCGACAGAAAGAGACTTTAGTCATCCAGGCCAACCTCTTCTTTTTTTTTAAGATTTTATTTATTTACTTTTAGAGGGGAAGGGAGAGAGAAAGAGAGGAAGAGAAACATCCATGTGTGGTTGCCTCTTGTGCACCCCCTACTGGGACCTGGCCTGCAACCCAGGCATGTGCCCTGACTGGGAATCGAACTAGTGATCCCTTGCTTCACAGGCCAGCACTCAACCCACTGAGCCACACCAGCCAAGGCCCAACCTCATCATTTTATAGAAAATGGAAATCTGGAGAGCAATAACTTACTCTCTTATGTTGTTGACAGTTTCCCTGACCCTTCCTGCTTTAATTGCAGATACAGCAGAGCCACATCTAAAACAGCATACCTTGCAGGGCCCCGAGGACCTAGGAACACTGGCAGGCCAATACCACTTACCCCACCCTCATCTGCTCCACCTCATAAATTAAAGCCCCAAAAATTAAGTCAGCAAATCAGTAAATTTCCTCTAAATAAATAAATATGTATTTAAATTTTCCAAGCCTATGAGATCACAGAATAATATAGAAGCAAAAAACTAAGCAAAGCAAATGCTATAAAATACAACTGGAATAACTGACTATAAGAAAAAAAATCCCCAATTTTATTCCCCTACAACCCAAAGGTATATCTCATTGATGTAAACAGGTATTTTTTTTCCAGTACTTTTATGTTTGTTTCCTCTCTGATGATCTTTTCCAATTAGCTGAGTAGACGGGTCATGATAACCCAGCTTTAAGACAAACTCCCTGGCTTCCACTTCCATAGAAATTTTGGAAATGCCATTGTAAGGGACGCGTGGGGGCCACGCTCCAGCATTCCAGGGAAGTGGGCTAGTACTCACTGGGAAGACCACCTGTAGAGCGTTCATAGAAACTCTGATGGGTGTGCCATTAGGGTCTGGCCCTGAAAATCGGCGTCGGCCCTCTAAATGACATAACCCCTGGTACTGAAGGAAGGCCCCTGAGGCTGGGTGACCAAGCACAGGCGCTTCTACGAAACTGTCCTGTTCAAGTCAAGCTTGCTGCCTTGACGAACACGGTGGCCGATGGCTCTTCACCTGACCAACCTAGTGGCCCCTGCACAGAGGAAGGTTCTCAGTCCTGCCTCTTAGAGGGGCGTGTTGCCCACTGGGAACTTGCTCCAGGGTGCTCAGCAGACAGAGGAGCAGAACAGCTCCCAGTGTTTATGAGCGCTTCGGAACCCCGATTTATGATGTTGGATGTCTTCCTGGGTTGGAGCAGCGCTCCGTAAATCAAGGCTTTCTCAGTTTGCCAGCCCCATGAGTGTTTGCTGAGTCCTCAAGTCAAGGGCAAGTTGAAACAGTGTGGAGACTTTGGCAAAGGGCTCGTCCCTCCACCCCTCCAGCTTCCCATTTTAATGAAACAATTCTAGGGTGAGGTTGGCCCTAGGAATTATTTCTCTGACTCATACTCCCCTTGCTCTTTTCACACACTCAGAATGCAGCGACTCTGATCACCTTGTAGCCCTGGGCAGAGGGAGGCCAGGGTTGGGGCAAGGCCCTGCTGGGGCCCACTCCCAGGACTGAGAGACAAACAGGGAGGTGTCTTTCCCATCACCCCAAGCTATCTGGAGACACCATTGCCACACACTCATGAGGAAGCCTCAAACTGGTTCTAGCTCTCAAAGGTGCAAATAGGCCCACTTCACATTTGTGTATGGAGCTGACAGAGAACTGACCTAAGGAAGGAGGAAGGTGGCAGTTTGGCATCTGCCCTTCTGTCAGAAAAAGGAGTGACAAGGGCCCTCCATCTTCCGAGACTTGGGCTAACACGACAGACACAGGCCCTGTCCCAGAAGAGCAGCAGGACTGTTTAGGGCACCTTGCCCCATGCTTTGTTTTTGATCATGGGATTCAGCGAACATTTACTCTGTTGACGCTGATGGTGCAAAGATGATAAACACGTGGTACCACCTCAAGAAACTCACCATCTAGTGGGAGAGGCAGACACATAAGCAGCTTCAGTATGAAGGCAAGTGCTGGGCACAGTTATGTGGGCAGGACTGGCTTTCCTTCCCCCAAAACACAGGCAGTGGCACACACTTCCCCCACATGTGTGCATGCGTGTGCACGCACGTGCTCACTCAGAACATAAGCTCTGTATCAGTATATGCCCCTATTCATGACTGGAAGAGCAGGAATATTCTAGGTGGAGCCAGGGAAGCTCTGGCAGCCCCAAGAGTGGGAGAATTTGCACAAAAGCCACCTTTGTTCCGCCATTTTCTTGGAGGTGCTCTTACTCCCAAAATGTCATTAACTGGCTTGCTCTGTCTGAAACAAACAAGTGTACAATTCCTGTCATGTGCACTGCACAGCCGTCCTGTCCTCTCACACTCCCTAGAGAGCAGAGACAGCAGGTTGTCAGCTACCCAGGCCTCGGGAGCCCCAAGTTCTCTGCCCCTCCTTGACTGACTTTGAACAAGTCTCTGCCTTTCTATACCCTGAGAGCTCTTTAAATAAAATGTAGAAATGGGGTTTTACTGGAAAGTGACTTTGGAGTATTAAGATCATGATGACAGGTAATGTTCATTCATTAATTTGTTCATGTGTTGTATCTGCTTTCCACACTTACATTCAAATGTGTCTTATTGTCAGTGTTGGTGCAAAAGTCACGTATGTGCAGGAGACAAAGATGAGTACAAGGTGCCTGCCCTCAGGAGTTTGCCAGGAGTGTGGCAGACCCGAGTGAATCAATCAACATAAACCCAAGGAGGAAAGACATAAATGCTCTAATAAAAATGTATCAGTACAGCCCTGGCTGGTGTGGCTCAGTGGGTTGAGTGCTGGCCTGCAAGCCAAAGGGTCACTGGTTTAATTCCCAGTCAGGGCATATGCTTGGGTTGCAGGCCACGTCTGCAGTGGGGGGCATGCAAGAGGCAACCACACATGGATATTTCTCTTCCCTCTTTCTCCTGTCCTTCCCCTCTCTCTAAAAATAAATAAATAGAAATATTTTTTAATATATCAGTAGAGCTGTGGTACAGCCCAGTTGGCTGGGTGTCATCCTGCAAAGTGAAGGGTCACTGGTTCAATTCCCAGTCAGGGCACTTGCCTGGGTTGCAAGTTTGGTCTCCAGTCAGGGCACGAGAGACTATTGATTGATGTTTCTCTCTCACACTGATGTTTCTCTCCCTCTTTCTCCCTCCCTTCCCTTCTCTCTAAAAATAAATAAGTAAAATATTTTTAAAAGTGTATCAGTAGAATTTCTAGCAACAAGTCTGCCTATATGTACTCAAGCTTCCCCCCTTATTTTATCTATGCTAGCTAAACAAAAGAAGAAAAGAAGAACTCCAACCCAGAGAGAGTGGAGACTGGGAGCTTATATCACAGTGGCCCAAGAGTTTTCTCAGGCTTGCACGTGGGCTCCGGGGGCACCAGTATATTCATGGTTGTACTGGCGGGTGGCGTGCTCTTGAGCATGCATTGATTTGGAACTGGGACTGAATACCATTGGCCAAGCCCAATGATTTGAAAGGTTTCCCAGGCCCTCGGAAGGAAACTAGGAAAACTTCATGCATCAAACTATGGAAGCAGCAAGGCATCTTGACATCCCTTTGGGGCTTTGATGGAGTTAAAAGAACAAAGTCATTGATGAGAAGGCAAAATCCTGGGCCAGTGTCACCTGAGTGTGTGAAATCTAGGTGTGTGCTGTCCATTCGCACAGGAACCATGAACCAAGACATCAACACGCCACAAACACAAGTCCTAAACCACAGACATTCCTGCAGCTCCCGTCGAAGCAACTGAAAAGTCACTTTGCAGAGGCACTTAAGCCATAGTCGATGGGATTTCCTCCAGGGGAAAACACTGTGATGAAGACCAGCTCACAACCACAGTTTATAAAGCACGTGAGGAAACCAGCCACCGTGGGGTGAGGGAGTGTACGGGGATGTTAAGCAGATGCAACGAACAGACTTAGCGCCTCAGTAACTGGAGCAAATTACACAATTTGAATGAGACAATAATATATGGATGTTTAAACTGATTAGACAGATAAATGAAGACATAAAAGTTACAAAGACAGTGGAAGCTAGTGTGGAAATATAAAAGGAAATACAATGAAGAGCTACACAATGCTTTTACAAGTGAATAATAGGGTCACTGGAAATGAAAAACTCAGCGGACAGATTAAATAGCAGATTTGTTTGGTACGACCACCTAGGAAAAGAGGCAGCACTATTTTGGAAGTTGGGCATTCACGTAGTCGACATCTCAGCAATTCCATTTCTTGGAACAAAACCAAGCAAAGCCAAGAGACATGAATAATGGTGTGTATAGTAATACCGTGCATAATAGCACCAGCCTGGACACAGCCCAAATGCTCACTGACGGAATTGAGAATAAATAAACTGTGATATAGTCACACAATGACACGATGGAACATTATAGTGCAGTCAAAACAAATGAATCACAGCTACATGCAGCAATAAGCGTGATCTTAGCATAATGATGAATGAAAAATAAGTCCCAGAAGACTATTTCAGCATAGGATCATTTTTATAAAGTTACTCAAATTTTTAAAGTTAAAAAACAATTATATTTTTAAGAAGTTTTTATTTACTTTTAGAGAGAGGGGAAGAGAAGGAGGAAAGGGAGAGAAACGTCGGTATGTGGTTGCCTCTCACACTTCCCCTACTGGGGACCTGACCCACAAGCCAGGCAGGTGCCCTGACTGGGAATCGAACCAACAACCCTTTGGTTTGCAGGCCCACTCTCAATCCACTAAGCTACACCAGCCAGGGCAAAGAACAGTTATATTTTTATAGCTCCAGTTCTTCCTACCCTATTTTGGAAAGACACACTTACATGCAATGCTGGAACAAAGGAAATTCAGCTTCCAGTGCTCTCTTTTTGCAACCCCAGGAGT